>NDGM011193702.1:0-13398 GCA_002564305.1 Octomys mimax | reverse complement strand
AAAAAAAAAAAAAAAAAAAAAAACCTCATTCTCTTAACTTTGTTTATACTCCAGAGATTGCTGTTTGGCAATTTAGTCAAATTGGGGGGAAGGGACTGACACAGGCTTTCTTCTAATTGAGTCAATTCTTAGACGCCCCTTTCGCCTTCCACACCCCGTCACCACCCATACAGTCTACAGTGTTGGGGAAATTGTAAAAGCTGGAGATAATTAATTTAGGGCTTGAAATGGGAATTATCCCAGTTCAAGAGAGATTTCTCTTCTGTTTTCTGTTTCAATTCTTGTTGCCATTTACATTCCATACTGAAATTTAGAGGCAGATGCATGTGACATCATAAAGACAGTCTGTTTTTGTTCTTTTTATGCAGGCTTCTTTCAATGCTGAGGGTGCAGGTAGAGCAGGCGATCAAAAATTAACCCTCTGGGGCCCACAGATGTGTGCACTGCTGAGGTTAACCGTAGTTCAAATGTCTATTTTAATGTATAGTTTAGCCATATAAAAGCCACATCATAAAAGCTTACATTAAATATTTTTAACATAGGAAATAAAGCTCTTCTGCAGGTCTCAGGTTCAGATGGATAATGAGGTTTTAGCAAGCATCAATAATTATGCCACTGAGAAATAAGAAAATAAATCTCATTATAGGTACATGGTTACGCGCATAAAACACGTGCACGTACACGTGCGCACACTCATGCTCTGGGAAGTGTCACTAGGTTTGATAAGCTTGCGTCTATGAACAACCCTTTATTCATCAAAGGCATCACAAAATGCTTTACTCTTTTTTTTTTTTCTTAAAAGGGATGAAGACCATTTAACCAGCCTCTAGACAGAATCTTCTGCTAATAAACACAGCTCTGTTAAAAAAAAAAAAAAACTCAGGCAGAACGTGGAAATGGTATGTGCACGCTTTCAGCGCATTTTAGCTCCAGTTGGACTAAACAATGTTGTCAGCGAGTGAAAGGAAGAAGAGGGACAGTCTAAGAATACATCATGTGGAAAAATTGCATTAAGCCAAGGGAGCGCTATTCCTCAAGTTCTGCTGAGGCTGAGATATTACAAAATAAAATTTAAACAAGGAGAACAAGAAGATGTGCCTCAGTACTGCTGAAATACTTGCCTGGCACTGTCAAATTTAAACATATATTCAAATACATGAATACATACATTCAACATACATAATATATATATTGAGGCTGAAAGTATATACTTTAGCCTTTTTGAAGGAGGGTGAAAATTACCTTTGAATGAAAGAAAATAATCATATCCTCAGTTCAGTATCAGGTTAAATTATATTCATGCCATGTCCTTCATGCAAAATAACAGGGGTACATTAGGATACAATTGCTAGAATTAACCTTCCTGTGTTCCTTTGGTTTTTAAGAGGGCAAGATCAAAGAACAGGTTGCACAAAACCCATTAAAATAAAAATAGAAATTGCTGGGGGCTTCAAGGAAAATGACCCACTCCTTTTTAGTAAGGGAGAAAAAACTATCAGAGAAACTGCCCTTTCATTGGATATTTTTAAATATACTACATTTAGTTCTAATGAGAAATAAGTGGGGCTTTTTTTTGGAGGGGGTCATATGGAACAAAATGAAAGCAAAGAACTGGAATTTTAAATAGACCCCTTTGAGCTGATGGATAAGGCCGTTCCATGTATACGTACCGTTTTTAAAAACTGGACTGACCCTAAGACCTGGCTGTCTGTGCTGAGACCTATCCTTGTGTCTACTTATTCCTGTGCATTACCCTGTAATGGCCCCACAGAGACCATCGTCTTTCCACACCATCTGCTACTAGAAAAAACAAGAAAATACACTACACCTGTTACAAGCTTCCCCACCATCAAACCCTTTTCTGTAGGGCAAACAATGTAAGCCACAAACAGGGATCCGTCAGCTGACCCGGAAAACCAGGTCCTGATTCTGGCCCATTTGCATCAAATTCTTGTTACTGAAACTGTGTAATATGACCATCCAAATTAATCTATAGGGCATGTCAGTGCTACACACACACACACACACACACACACACACCACATGGCCAACTGTTTATCCCAAGATCGTCTTCGGCTTTGCATTCCACTGATGTAATTTCTTCCAGAAGAAACTGTCTGGCCCAGGTAACCATGATCACAGACTTAAGAAATCACAGCATGTGTTTGACTTCCACATTTCTAAAGTTTATCCACATTAATTCAATAAATATTTATTGCATCCCTACTAGGGCCAGCCACTATTCTGGACATGGAAGGAAACAATTTTGCCTTTACACAGGGCACAGGTATTCATATGTCTCCATTATATTCAGCTTCCCTGCTTTTTATTGTTCAGATCCTCACATGCCTCTATTCCTACCTGCTCAGGACGACCCAGAGGCAATGTTGACCTAAAGCCAACTTTCTAAGAGCTTCTCAGAGAGAATTTATTTTCTAAATACCTCCAGAGGCTACTCTTGCATATATGGTTTCATAAAAAATATATTGATAAGAAATTTCCTGACTTCCTCTTCCAAGAAAAAAAAATTATCTGGTGCAAAACATGTTTTGTTTTTAAGCCTGCTGTTCTATCACACACACTACTGTCTTTAATTAACAATGAATCGCACAAAGGAATATATATCAACACCAATTAAATCCCCAACACTGTATTAGAATCTTAGGAAGAATACTAAAGGCCTTAATATTAGAAACAATTAATTTTTTTGAAACCTAAGCTAGATGCTATCAGATACAGCTTATCAGAGATTCCCACAGGTTCTCAAATCTTTTCTGAAAACATATTTCACCAGAAGCAGAAAGAGAATAATTGTGATCCCACAGTTAGGTGTGTTTGCAAATGGCCAACATAAAGAAATGATATGTGACTGGGGTGATCAATACGCCGATTACTCTGATGCAATCAGAGCACATGTGTTCAAAAGTCACACTGTACCCCTACATAGCTGTAATTCCTGTGGGTCGATCGCTAAAGTATATTTTAAAACAAAACTATTAAGTATGTGTATGAAAGACAGAAAGATAGGTAGGCTATTTGATCCATTCGTAATACAGGCTGACATAATTGCTTTGTAGAATAATACTATTTCAAATTGCCATACCATGGTTAGATACATTACAAAGAAATATTAGTGAATTCCTCGGCTCACAATTAGAATTTTATCTTGTAAAAAGTGCATTTCCCTTTTGAATAGGCAGCCTGTGCTTGCCTCAGCAGCATATATACTAAAATGGAACAGGCAGCCTTAAGAAAAAATGACTATCTTATCTATTAATTCAATGTGTTAATCTTTCTTATTCCTATTTCCATATATGAATTTCGGAGCAGAGACTGAGGAATGTTCTTATATACCGATAAATCTAAGTTAGTAGCCATCACGCAGGAAACAGACCCAGGCATTGTTAGGGGCAGCCCAATAAAGATATTTGATGAATGCATGGCAGTGGTCAACAGGTGCATAAATTATACTGCATTAGGAACAGGGGATAATAGGAAAATGCCACAGAACTGTCACACAGCCAGTGGGGCATGTTTATGTTACTACATATGATAGATTCAGCTCAGGTCACTACCAAAGACACATACCTCTGGGGGTAAAAACAAGTGCAAAGTAACTCCACTGTGATTCCAACAAAGGACAAGACAGTGCGGGCCTCTGTGTGTGACAGGAATAAGGACAGCGCCCCCACATATGAGGTAGAAATGACTGTGCCTGTTTCATCTAGGGAGGAGATGTGCAGAAGCACACTTTCCAGACCTCACAAATTCAGCACTGAGGAGGAGGAGATACTGTCACGGGGACAGGTAATAATCCCTGAGGAAAGCATAGGGTGGAAAAGGCAACAAGGTGCCTGTGCTGCATTACTGCCTGCTTTCCTTTGAATTAGTCTTGTTTTCTTTATTTGCTAAATGTGGATCTCAGGACCTCTAAATCCCTTCGTGGTTACCCCAACAGGCCTGCTTTAGGGGGAAAAAAGGAAAGAAAGGTCATAGGGAGGTCATGATCAAAACTAGATCATGCTCACTCTTTGGTTCTGATACGTGCAGATTGTACAGGGACATGGTACACATAGCCAAAGCCTGCTTAGCTGAGCTGAAGCTCACCACATTGACAAGAGCATAATGAAGAAGAAAAGAGACTCAGGGTCCACCTGGCCCAGGTTGAAAATCCAATTTGAACACATGTTAGCAGTGTGATCTTTGACAAGTTACCTGATCTTCTTGTGTCTTAATATTTTCATCACTAAGATAAACATGGTAATAAAGCCCCATCTCTAAGGCCAGGAGATGTTTAGAACTGTACTTAGAAGGCAGTGTTAGGCATCAACCATATAACCTTTGTTCATGGGTTAAAAAGACAAGTCTTACGGAGGGCTTCTACATAGTTGATACTATAAATCCTCACAAGTCCTCACTGGTATTACAGATACTTCCCCTCTTCAGACAATGAATCCAAGGCCCAAAAAAGTTAAGAAACTTTTACAAGGTCACACAGCTAGTGAGTAATAGATTCTGAATATGAACACAAATACCATAGTCTGGCCCCTGGAACTATTGAATCTTTACACTTTAGTCATCACTTGTAGTTACTGAGTTCTTTATCCACCCATCAAAAAAGGCTTACAAACTTTCATTGCACTTCTCTATAGCTTTAGCTTGACTTACTTTGTTGCTGATGAGGGAAGGGACTAGTTAAAGTACAGGAATAAAAGTTTCTAAAAAGCAAGATTCTTAGCAGCTCTACTGATGGCTAAAACAGCTTGGCATCCTGAAGGTGCTCGGAATGCCTTTGTTAAGTAACCAATAGGCCAATGTATGCCCAAAGGAATGTATATTATATGTGAGCACAATGATTAAGTTTACAAGAAGTGGAAAGGGTCCAGGGTGTGGGAAGGACTCAGGCCAGAATTCTTAGGTGATGCTAGAAAATAGGTCAATGTTGCATAAGAGTTCAGGTTTTCCTTAAATCAAACATTGATCTAGAATGGGTTGCAGATAGAGGTTAGGGTGCAGGGGGCTTCAGCTGCCTTTGCTTTTCTAAGTCACCTTTGCTTATGCTCTTAAAAAGATTGGGTTACCAAGGAAGGTAAATCTCCTGTGGGGAGGAGAAAATCTGATCTTCTGACTGGAGGACAATTCCACACAGTTCTAGGTCAAAGGACATTTGGGGACCCAGTTGCACTCTTTCATCACACCCATTTACGGAGCCAGTTGCCCTCTGTGATATTGAAGGTTTGTGTCCACCCCTGCCATCCAATTCATGTGGAGAGCCTAATCCACAATGTAATGGTATTAGGATGTGGGGCTTTGCGAGGTGGTGATTAGGTCCGAAGAGGCCTAATCTTCATGAAGGAGATTAGTGCCATCTTAAGAAACACTGGAGCCAGACCCCTGCCTCTTTTGCCACATGGGGGAACATAGTTAAAAGACAGCCTCCCATGAATCAGGAAGCAAAGTAAGCCCTCACCAATCAAAACTCTTCCAGCACCTTGATCTTGGGGTTCTGAGCCTCTACATCTGTGGAAGGACATGCAATCTAAGTTCCCCAGCCTGTGGAATTTTTGTCATAGAACCCTGAATTGACCTATGACACTCTCTCATCATTCTGGCCATTCTCCCAGCAGCAGGAGCCTGGGCTCTCCCAGCATGGGTGACTTCAATGGGGTTGGTTAAGCCCTTCTCTGATTGGGCATTTGAGAAACACTTCTAGCACATAAAAGTCAAGTCATTGACTGGAGAAAAAGCACATCTCTTTTCTTCAATCTTTTCTGCTAAAAGGATAGAATTAACTGCCTAGATTTTTCACCAGCTTGCCTGTCCCTCTCCTAATCCCATTTGACCTTTTATCTTAAATGAAAAAAGCATTTATAAAAGTAGGATAAAACCAGAATTTGGCTCCAATTTGTATGGGCATTTTACACAAGCACTCATAAAGGGATTTGTTACCTATTTTTTGTAATCAAGGGTGAGAAACCTAAAATTTGTTCAGAGTCGCAAGTTTGGATGTCACAAAATTTCACCCAAACATTGCTCATCTGAGGCCAAAGTCCTTCCCTCTGAGTCCCTGTGTTTCCTCCAAAGACAGGCCACACTTCAAGGCTTCCATCAGCAGCTGTCATGCCTGTACTAACCAGGGTCCTACACAAGTAGGAAGCTTACAATAGGATTATTTCAACTATATATATTGACAAAGGCACTGTTTCAAACCAGAGAGAGTTCAATAATCTGGAGCTGACTACAGCAAATCAACTGTGAACAGCCCTAGTTCCAAACAGATAAGCAGAGGGTGTGATCCTAGGAGTTGTCAAGAAGAAGAAGCCATATAAATTGGCCCTGAGGTTAAGCTAAGAGACCAGGACATTCAGTCCAAAGCACACTTTGTCTGAGAGACTTTAAAAAGAAAGCAAAATTATTGCAGCCTCATCTGTTTTACCATCTTCCAGCAGGGACCTGTTAGGTGGCCCAACTAGAAAGATATATCATACATGTTGATGTTTCCCATGGGAATCAGTCTCCCAAGATACAGGACAGGTCAAAAGAAAACAAAGAGAATTTCAGGAAAGGCTAATAGGAGACAGCCAAAAAAATAATATTATGGAAGTCTTCCCTTGCCTTTAAAAAAAAAAACAAAAAAAAAGGTTTCTGAGCTCCTGGAGACCTATACAGGTATTGAGGGAGTACAGGACCTGCTCCATGTCTCAGGCGTTGTGGACACGCATCAGGTAGGCTTCAGCTGAAGAGCACGTTGCCCTGGTGACCTCAGCTGCAATCCGAGGGATGAAGAAGTAAATTGCACAGTGGGTGGGAATGCTGCCCAGGCATGAGGCCTGATGGAAATGCACAGCCCACCTCCACTCGAGGACGGTGCAGTCCAGGAAGTGGTGATCTCAAGCACACATCAAGAAGAGGGTCCTCAGAAAAGAAGAAAACTGCCGTGGGGCTGACACACAGAAATGTCAAGACAGTTTCCAATTGTTAACCTTTTTATTTCTGCATTTTAAAGTGTTTTTGTCAAGCCATTTAAATGCTGTCTACCTGCCTCCTTGAAAATGTGTTGTAAAAATTCATTATGTCTCTGGCTAAAGCACCCTTTCTTTCTTGTGATCTCAAATTTGTAACCCTTTTCCAAATGCCTTTTTCTCTCCTTCTAGATATAAATAATAAATAATAAAGAAAAACTATGCAGAAATCTATCTGCAGCACATTTGTTATCTTATTCTTTTGTGCATCTCCTTGCCACCAATAATTTTATCAAATTCCTGCTGGATATAAGAACAACAAACATGATTCTTTTATAAAATTCTTGTGTTTTCCTCTTTTTTTCAATCTTCATTTATTTGGTACAGGGTGTCACTACTCAGCTCAGACTCATAGTGATCCTCCTGTCTCAGCCTCCCCAGTACTGGGATTACAGGCATGTGTCACCATGCCCAGTCTCAGTGGCTGACACTGTGCAACCAGCATTTTGGGCCTGGCATGGTGTGCAGTACCAGAGATCAAACCCTGAGGTCCTGGCACTTGCCCTGCAAGTGCTTAGACTGCCAAGCTTTCTCCCCAGCCTATATTTTCATCTTGATTGATATTCATAATGCACCTCAGGACATCGGCTTGACAAATATTAATATACCTCTTTAATAAACAGAGAAAAAGGATTCTCTAAAAGAGTGAACATAATTTCACTTTGCATAGAAGACCCGACCGTGGCCTCTCAGTCTCTATGTGACCTCGCAGGAGCTACCTTTCCAGCCCCATCTCACACCATTCACCACTCACACACTGAGCTTGATCTCGGCTTGAGCCTCTTCATAGCATTCATTAGTATCTATTATCATGTTATCCATTGAATTATATGCTTTTGCCTGTTGTTTCTCCTGTTCCCTAGAATATGACTACACAAGAGCTGAGTTCTTCTTTCTGTGGCCCACTTCTGTATCCCAGGGTCTACCCATACATGTGATAAAATTTCTAGCTGGAGGCTTACATAATTCTTCAAAGATATCTTTCTCTTCTATCTTGTAAGATCTGTGAGAAAATGAGCAGTGTCTATTTTGTTTACTGTTATGATATACAGATGAGATGCTGAGGTGCTAAGCAAGTGTTTTACTAAGAGAAAAAGGAAGGAAGGAAGGAGAAATGAAGAAAGGAAAGAAGAAAGGGAGGAAGGGAAAAAGAAAGGAAGAAGGAAGGAATGCAGGAGAGGAATACACAGAGGGAGAAAATGAAAATGGGAAGTACAAAAATAAAGAAGAGCCTGAATTACATTACTGCTAGTATGAGCCAGATACTCTGTTAAGCCATTTATATTCTTGCTTTATTTGCTTTCCAATTATTTGCAGATAATGTCCATAGTTTTGCAAGTGAGGAAACTGAGGCAGAGGTGATTACATAATCTATTCAGTTGTTACAGGGAGCAAGTATAGAGCAATGTCTCCATGCTCTGGGCCATGCTCCCTCCGAATCCATCACACCATGTCCAGGCACACTTACCTATCACACTCCTCAGGAGGAGGCAAGAGGAGCAAGTGCAGCAGGAAGACAGCAATAGGTCAGTGTGAAAAAGAAACTTCTCTTGGTAAGAGCTGCACAAGGCTAGGGAGCTACCTCAGGGAGTAATGAGCCACCAGGCAGATGAAGGATTGGCAGGCCAGGGTCAGGAATCACAGAAAGGAGGGGAAAATGAGTGAATAGGAATGGCTCGATTCATGAGGATGACAGAGCCAAGTTTCCTACCCTAGAGGAGAAAAGTACAAAATATGAAAAAGTAGAAATCTGGAATTAGTCCAATGGTGTTGAGCACACCCAGCCCATGGTTTATAACACCTCAATAAAATTAAACAGGGTCCTTTGTACTACTGACATATTTCTATATGGAATTATTTCTAAATAAAGTACAGTAAAGAAGGGCAGGCAGCAAGCTCCATTCTCCATGGCTGTGCAAGTGTGCGCCAGACCAGTGTATCTAAACGTTTCAAGCTCCTATCAGTCGCATATGAGTGTCTTGTTACAGTGTTGATTCTGATTCAGTAAGTCGGAGACCAGGTCGGGATTCTCCACTTCTAACAAGCTGCCAAGCAGAAAAGATGCAGCTGACCCAAAGACCAAACACTGACAGGTAAGGAATAGAAAGGCCACACGGTTATTAACAAAAAACCTAATTACCACTTAGAAAGCAACTAATATTGACAGGCATTGTACTGAGTGTTGGACATGCATAATCTCTAACCCCTTTCCACAGATGGAAATAGACATCAGAAGACAGAATAGAAATAACTGCCCAAACCAGAATGACAAAAGCAGCAGCACACAATCAGGCATGGGAGTTGGACAGGCTTTGGTTACGATTCAGATCAATTACTTACTCTTCATATAATCCTAGGAAGTTATTAATATCTTATGCTTCATGTTTCTCTTATTATATTGTTGTGAGAAATAACTGAAATGGTGACTGTAAGTTGTCTAATACAGGGCCTTATATAGCAGATCATAATGAGCAGGACTCGTGGTATAGATAGGCTCTGTGGTCCTGCCCACCCTGACCAGGAGGCCCTGTCATCTCAGAAGGAGGTATTTTGCAGGATATGCTTCCAGGAGGAGGGCGTCAAGGAGAAGTAACATACATAGATGGCTAGGGTGAACAAATGTTTCTGGGAAGAGTAAGACTGTCAAGATACACTGCTCAGGCAGGCAGGTACTGCTGGAGGTGAAGGAAGCACCTGGTTGGAGCAAAGAAATCATGCAACCGAAAGAAACCAGCAGTGCATGTGCAATGCTAGGGCTGCGACAGCCAGATGCTGGAGTGTTTCCTGAGCAAGCCTGCAGAGCTCAGCTCGCTTTCTTCTGTAGGTGGTCCAGACAGTCTTGTTGCAAGACAAATATCTGCTTATTGAACAAATCCTCTTAAACTGTCTGAACAGTAACAGACTGCATCTTAGAAATCCAGATTACAAATTGTAACACTTACTGGGAGTATCTCTGATGACAGAAATAATCTATGTGCACAATTTTCTTGTAGAAACAATTTGAGGTGGCTAACACAGGACACATCACCAACAGGAAAAGGCTAGGTAATTAACCAAACCTGGCCCAAATAAGTTGTTCAACTTCTACTGTTTTCAGCTCCATGGCTTTTAGTTACCTTCTTGGTCACTTCATAGTGGAAAGCACTTTCTTTGAAGGTATCTGCTTTGATCCCACACCTCTCAAAACAGAATGATTTGTTATCTGTAGTGATGGATACCTGAATATCTGAATGTTTGCTTTTGGGGTAAAACACTTTCCATCCTGCTCATACTTCTTTAGGTTTATTTAATTTCTACATCCAAGCTCTTTACTTGGGAAATCTCAGGATCACTTACTCAGACTTAAACTTGTGTCTGCAGTCCTTTGTGTGTCACCTCTCTCCACCTGCTCTCCTTGGATATAAATTGGCTGAATGTTGAGAGAGAAATTGTTCTTTGTTGCTCTGGTTCATCCTTCAGTGAACAAACCCCAAGAACACTTGCTCCCAAACTATTTCTGCTTGCCAACCAGCAGCCAGCCAGCAACCCACCCACCCACCTGATGGCTGGGGAAAGATGACAGAAGGGAGAAGAAAAGGAACGGGTGGGAAGAGAGAAAATCCAGTGACCAATATCCTGGCTCTAGTCCAACCTGAGTAATTACAGTCTGCCTCTATTTCAAACATTTTTCCCATTTGCAGCATGTATGCCTGTGTGTATGTTGGGGAGAGGGAAGGGAGCACTGTGAAAAATGTTTTTTGTTTTTTTTTTTTCTATTTCTTCTCAGCCATGGCTCATTAGAAATAACCTTAAACTGGTAAATGTAATCCTGGGGAGAGAAGCAAAGGTCTCAGGATCTTACTTGAAAAGGGTTTAGAGAGACAACTATGCAGTTTCTAAAAGGTCTTCAGTAACTTTTATAATCTCTGGGGGAAAAAAGACTTTGAAAGCACGGAAAAGGAAAGTTAAAATAAACATCCCCCCTCCCCGTTATGGGAACAATACAAGAGAACGAGGAAGAGGCCTTGTCCCCTGCTGATGGCTCCTGCCTGACTCATCAGTGTTTTGTCCTTGGCTCTCCCTGCTTTGCTCTTCCAAAAACCATCTCTCCAGGTGACATCCAGGGCACAGATGGGACTTAGGAGGATGGAAACACGGATTCTTGTAGCACAGCCAGCTCTCTGCTTTAGACAGATTGGGCTTTAGCCATTTGATAAAGATTGAGGGTTTCATTCAAGACAGAAGAAAATTAAGATTACACACAACTGAGAAGTTTACAGAAAAGCCTAACCCAGTGCTTCTGGAATGAATGTGTTGTATCACCTAAGACCAAAAGGCATCTGCAAATATCCTCAGGGGCTCAGGAACATATTTGGTTCTCTACCCACCCAGTATTTTAATCATGGGTGCTTCATTTAAAATTGAAGAAAACTTGATTATACTTATACATGCATACTTATGTTAATATAAAAATAGAAGTGCTTCAAATCACTTACCAATCAGTCAAATTTCACTGTCCGCTTGTACTTGTCAACTTTGTCCTTTCCCGCCCACATTTTGTGGTCCATTTCTAAAATCACATATGGTGCCCAAGAGCTTGCTAGGAAAGCCTGTCCTGCCCCATGTCTGGCTATCTCATGACCATTTACTACACTTGTGTGAGAAGGTGTGAAATTCTAGGGGAATGAGTTAGATCTCTCTCCCCTAATCTTCCTGTTGCCTGGTGGATTCAAAACTTTTTCATGGAAGGAAAATATATCTAAGGGCCAGGAGGGTCTCTTAATGGGCTGTGTGGGTGTTACTGTTGATTTGGTTTTAATTCATGGATGAGAAAATAGCTTTGGAAGCTGAAGTTTTCTATGTTGTTATCATTAAAAGCAAATGGTATTTGAACTCTAAAAAAGTTAATGCCTTAGTAGACTCAGAGAAATAGCAGCTACAGAATACAGAAGGACAAATTGTTTTGTACAATTATTTTTTTCTGTCAATAAGAAGCCACTACATTTTTTAAAAGCTTGTGGGAAAAAGAAGAAAGAACCAGAGCTGCCTTACAAAATATCCTTCTGCCCACATCCAGCCACAGCTAAGATCAAGAGAAAGAGGACAAAATGTCCATGTGGGGCTAGGCATTTCCTGAGCAGAGGAGATCTGCAAACCCCTTCCAGTTCCAGCCCTAGTCAGCTTAAAACCTACCTCAAAGTCTAGAATTGAATAGCCACATTGAAAACAACACCAATTCTCCCACCTCCAAAGACCTCTAAGACTCCAGAATACATGAGATAGAGCTGTCAGAACAGTTCAATTGGAGTGTACCCTGTCCGTGAAAGTGTTCAGTAGTGGTCTTCCACCTGTCCTCTGTCACCAAAGCTGCTGTACGTGGAACTGTGGCAGCCCAGATAAAGGCAAAGGGGGAAGAAAAGGAGCTACTGTAAGAGAATATCACATACCTGAATAATCAGGTATTGGAATTAGTGGCATTTTAAAAAATAAGTTACAGTTTAGATAAAACTAAGATCCAATAATTGAAAGACACCACAGTTGACCAGTGTGAAACACTTCTCTAATATCTAAAGCCTGACATCTTTAGAACATAAATATATTCTATATTCCCATGTTCACTGCCCTGTTATGACACCATAGGACATGTTCCACTTGCTCTTAGAAAGGTTAGATATTCTTCTAAATCATTAATACATTTTTTCATAAATAGCTGCTGTGATTTGGAAAAATATTTATCCAAATATTTCCATTTTTCTTTGGATATTTTCCTATTAACAAATATCTATATTCAACAAGCTTTCATTAAACATCTACTGAGCTAAATACTATAGTACAGTAGGGCCATTAGTTGTAGTAGCAAACAGAGTACTTGTTACATGGAAGGCACTTGGTATTTATTCAGTACTACATAAAATATGGATAAAATATGTTCTTGAAAAGCTTAAAATTTTTTGAATGTATTGACTGATCTAAAGTGACACTAAAGAAAAAGGATACAAGAACTTAGGAACCAGAAGCACAAAAACAGTAGATCTTTTACCTCAAAAATTTACTGGAAAGAGATTGACAATCAATAAATATGCAAGATTTGGAGAATCAGATGTCATCACAGAAATGAGAAAAAACAATGTAGGGCTGGCCAAATAGCTCAGCGGACTAAAGCACCTGTTTAGGCAGAGTGCAGTGGCTGGGGTTCGATTCCCAGTATGCTGTGTGGGTCCCACTCTCAAGGCATGCTGAGACATCGATTAAGACTGGATGTGGTGGCATGCGCCTTAACCCTAGCACTTGGGAGGCTGAAAACCAGAGAATCACTACGAGTCTGATCTACATAGTGAGACCCTGTAGAGCCTGTACTAAATATATAAAATGAGAGAGAGAGAGAGAGAGAGAGAGA
>NDGM011193700.1:0-16826 GCA_002564305.1 Octomys mimax | reverse complement strand
TTTTTTCTTTCTTGCTCTTGTTTTTACTCTTCAAAATAAAAAAGAATTACAATAAAAAAAATACCGATGTTTACAGAAGCAAGAACAAATCCAGTATTTAGTTTGTTTGTTTGTTTGTTTGGTGGAACTGGGGATTGAACTCAGGCCCTTGAACTTGCCAGGCAAGCGCTTATTTCACTGAGCCATCTCCCTAGCCCAAATCCAGTTTTATGGGCACACTTTAATTAAGAAAGTCATGCAGTGTATCCTTTAGTCCTCTGAAACTTTTCTGTTTCTGTTTTTGGGAAAATCATAGCTTAAATGTCCCTGCCCTGGGTCTTATAACCAGTGTGTTAAGTGGGAATTCTGGTGCTTTTATAACACGTGCATTAGTTGTACTGTTTCTTGCTTATTGAATACGAAGATTAATAATTATCTTTTTACTCTGGACATCAAGATTCATAGAAAACTTGAATTTTGTATCTTCACTTTGTAGCACTTTTCAGAATCCAAGTCATCAGGTTCTTTTGGATTTTAAAGGGATCTTTAAGAATAGGAAATAAAGTCTAGTGCTAAAAATTAGGTCAGTATTTTTAGGTATTTTGAAATATAGATAGATGACAAATTAGATGATAGATAGATAGATAGATAGATAGATAGATAGATAGATAGATAGACAGATAGATGATAGCTTCAGAGGAATATTCTAACTCTTCTCCCTGCTGACCCATATAACTTAGTTAGAGAAGTGAAGTTTTTCATGTATGTTAGTTTTTCAATTAAATTAGAAAATGAAACAGAGGTATCAAAATAAAAATAAGAGATGCTGGATTTAAATAAAAGCATGCTTGCTAGAATAAAATGAAATAAAATGCAGCTTTAGAATAGGCTAAAACAAAAGACATCTGTGTCAGAATATTTTAAATAAAAATTGGTTAAAAAAATGCTTCTCTGAAAAAGAAGCTCTAAATTGTGTAAAGCGCTGCTTAGGCAAATGCAGTCAGGCGCATAGGATGGTGTTTCGATTCCCAACTCCAGAAGCTGCACCAGACCTGCCCTTAAGGCAGCCTGAAATAGGAGAAAAAAAGAAAAAAATCCTTCTCAAATTTTGGGCTGGCCAAATAGCTCAGAGGATTAAAGCACCTGCCCTGCCCACAGGTCTTGCTGAGACATCGATCGAGACTTGTCATGGTGGCGCACTTCTGTAATCCCAGCACTTGGGAAGCTGAAAACAGGAGGTTCACTACGAGTCCGATCTACGCAGTGAGACCCTGTATACCCTGTGGACCGTATCCTAAACTGAAAAAAAAAAAAAAAATACATAAAATAAAAAAAAGAGAGTGAGAAAAAAGAAAAAGAAGCTATTCCAGAGAAGTTATTTTTCTTTCTTTTTTTTCTTCGCTGAAATAAACCACAAAGAATTCAGAAAAAAATCAAAGTAGTTTTAAGTTCTAAATAGTTCACATAAATTTAAAGGGTTTTGATTCACAATTAACTACATGTTAAAACATTGTGAATGATGATAATGTGCAGTAATTTATGTTGTGTTTTGACTTCCTAAAACACATGTTAAACACAAATAAAATTATTTGTTGATACTTTTATCAAAATGTCACAATGATAAATATGCACTTTCTTTCTCCCATTCTGATTATAACTAAAAGGATGATTTCTGGTTGTGAAAAGTGGCAAGGCAGAAGGATTAGACACAAATCCCTTCTTTATCCAGTGAAATCTTTAAGAGCTATAAAGCAACAAATCAGCTTAAGACACACTTTGAAAATGTGACTCCGACACTCACAATTGTAAAGCAAAAAGTGCTGAAGTGTAACTGTATTTTCTCTAAAATTTGTTTTTTTCCCCCAAAACAAAAGGTTATTGTGACCGTTTGATGCACTCAGCGTCTCCTAGGTTTTCGTAATCTGAAGATCTGTGGACTTTTCTCTTTGAAGTTCTCCGAGCGAGAACGCAGACCACCGGAGCGCCTCGACGACAGGCGTAGCTGGAGCCCGCCCTTCCCGCGCCCTCAGTGCCTCCCTTTTCCTTTCTTCCAGGAAAGCAAGGAGACGCTGCGTCAAAGACTCCACTCCGCAATCGTCTGAGTGCCTTGCAGAAAGTTTAAATTCCACTCTGGTACCCACGATAGTTTCTTTCATTCCATGTCATGCTCAAAATAACTCCTGCTCCCCTAACTAGTAGTAATTTTGTAATGAAATACTAATTTTATGCAAAAGCTACATTAATAATTTAACCAATTTTTTAACTTTATAAAAGTTGTTTTGTTCTTTTAATAAACATGGACTTGTTTTCCATACTAATTAGATGGCTCGGTGAGATGAAAGGAAAAGTGACAAAACACCCAACTTAAAGATACGTTAGTAGTCACAGGAACAGTTAAAAAGTGAATTAAGCAATATTTTTAAGTGGAATGGTCAATTGTGATAGAAAGTGTTCCTTTCCCTCTTTAAAAGAGTTCCTTAGCGTCTGTTGCATGAAGTTGAGAGGGGAGAGACCTGTGGGCCTGCGTCATGTGCTGTTGGCTTGAGGAGTCTCAGGGGAGAGAGTGCAGAACAGGATGAGCAGGGAGAGACAGAGACAGGGACCCTGGGACAGAGAACCCTTAGGAAGCTAGACGGAATAATTCACACACGACGAGAGACCTGGTAAAGGATGATTTAGGTGAACCTGTAAACTAATACTTCTGAGGTGCCTAAAAAGGGAACGTTCATTGGGAAAATAGAAGCTACCGCCCAGCAGACTAGAAACCAATTCCATCTCTAACAAGAGTAAAGGTATATGTCTGAACTGGAGGAGGAATTCAGGTATTCCTAAATTGTCAGAGCTAGCGCCTATTCTTGAATTATACCAGTTTCTGAGATGAAGACACAGTTAAGCTTTCAGCTACTATGTCACTACTCAGAGGATGGAAAACTGATGCAGGGAAGGGGGTAGGTGGCTCCTTACACTTAGAGCCTTCATATTGGTTCTGATGATTTGGTATTAAATTTAGCATGAATTTTAGTGCCAGTGTACTCAAAAAGTGAGATTAAAAAAGACATTAAACAAAAAAAAAGGAGATATAGCTGAGCAGAGTAGCACCTGCCTAATAAGTGCAAGGTCTTGAGTTTGATTCCTGGTTCAAAAAGAAGAAAACTAGTTTATTGGAGATTAAATGGAAATTTTTGTACTGTGAAAGATACAGCTTTGTGTGCATGTATCTGAACTCTAACTGATGAATCGAACAGAAGGAAAGATACTTTTTGTTTCTCATCATTCATAAGAACTGCTTGCCATCTTCGTACACTGAAATAATCTAGAATTTTTTGTAGGGATGGAAAGATATGCTGGCGAGCGAAGAAGGATTCTTTTGTAAATAAGTGTCTGAGCTACCCACGTGTGGACTGAGACAAGCTCTGCTGTATAAATGTCAGACACTGAGCCTATTTCTTCTTATGTTTTTCAGTAAAGGAAGAACAAAAACCAGCCCAAACCAGTCCACGCTGTGGATTTCCAAGAGCACCAGAAAGGAAAGTGGCATGGAAGTATAACAACCCATTGACTTAGCTCCAAAAAGAAAGTAGTCTTATAATTCTGGATCCGTGTAAGTAAGGAATGGCATCAGAACATTAGCTTGGAATGGCTTGAAATCTCAAAGGATCTGCAAGGTGAACCTTAAGCTCCCCCTTGAGGCAATTATTATAATAATTTTTATATGTTTATTATTTCATTTCCAAAAGTATGCTGTGCTAGTCATGGAGTGAGACTTGCTTATTTTGCTAAAGGATGGGCCCAAATTTCAAGAAAATGGAATGGACCACGCAGATGGAGTATGTGGGTTGAAAGCAGCTATTTTGATTTCTTTCACCTTTCGTAACTTGTAATTTAGGTAATGCAATACAAATTGTATTGAAATTTTCAGTCTATAGGAACATTTTACCTTTGCATAAGCACTTGATAAAAATGGACTCTTCTGATATTTATTTTTATGACATTCCATTTTTCAATACATGCTGCTTTGATTGAAGAAATACATCACTGTTTTCAACTGAATTCACATACACACACAAGTACATTACCATGAGAAAATTTCTTTCTAGAAATGGCTCATCTCTGTTCAGTTTCTCTACTTTTTGTTGGACAATGTTTAGGAAATCTCTTCAGAAATAAGAAGCTGTCTTTTAACTGTGGTGTAAATCTTCAGAAGCATCTTCCTTAGAGGCAAGAATTGTCTAATTTCAATTGTGCAAGACATGTGCCTTACAATTATTTTTAGTTTAAAACTCAACAGATTTTGTAATGAAATAACTTTACTAATAGCTGTATAATAGTAATGCAGTAAATATTGAATAAAAGTGTGGCATAGACAATATTAATCATATGTCTTCACATGTTGCCTATATAACTACAAGTCACTCTCTGAGGGTCCTAGAATCAACATGGTCCCTCCTTTACTGCCCAAACAATGGTAGTTTGGGGATTGGGATTGACATTAGAGGCAGAGAGTTTCAGAAGTAGTCTAAGGTTTTTCTCACTGAATCTAGCCTCTATTAGTACATACAAAGTCTTATAATTGGGACCAGGTGAATGACTGCCACCAGAGTGGAGCTAAGCACAGTACACTGACATTTCAAGATGGAAAAAATAAACACCCCCACGATAGACGAATTAGTGTGACATGTGTTGGAAGTTGTCAGGGATTTAATATTCACTGATGAGGATTTGTTCATGGTTGTAAGCAGTAGCTCCCTTCTGTCTTATCTTCTTCTAGTTTCTTCGATGCTTGTGACTTGTTCTTCTCAAGTTGTTACTGTTTGGTCTTCAAATGTCGCTGTGCTCCTTTTAACCAAATAAAGAGTTCTTGTTTCTGAAGAATGATTATTGGTGGTGTCGAAATCTCTTACGTCAACAACGTTCAGGCATGTTTTATCACTTCACAGAGATACCATTTAAATGGGATAAGAATGAAGTTGCAGAGAAACAGACTTTTCTTTGACCATCATTCTTAGTTGGGGAATAAAGCATTTTCCTGGAATAAAGTTGCTAGACTCCTTTGACAAAACTAAGAGGCACAATAGAAAACAGTGGGCAGTAGCCCCCTTTCAGACTGAGAGAATGGGCAACTGGATTCTAAGCCTAGGTCTACTTTCAACTACCACCCATCTCCACTCTCTGGGTGGAATGGTAGGCAAACTGCTATGATCCACAGCCCTCCTTGAAATCTGCCACCATGTACCCTCACTTAGTCAGCTTCTGCTTGACTTTCCTTCTGGTCTATGCCACCCAGTTTTATAACAGCTGCAAGGAAATAGTGGCAACACAATGGAGAAAGGATTGGGCTTCGCCTTTTGTCTTTATTGAGAGCTTGATAATACCTGTGGAATCAAGGACTAAGTTAGTAAGGGTGGGAAACTAAAAGTTAGCAAGGATGGTAAAATAAACTTCCTCCTTACTGGAAGGTGGTGGCAGTGATACTTTCCTGGGTGTTTCTTAAAATTTTACCTGAGCTTATAAAATGAAAATGAGTATAAAATATGTGTTTTGTTTGTGTTTTCAGAAAACATTTCTAATGTATGTTGGAAATGTAGATAAAATATAGTGAAATCTCTGAGTATTGGACACAAACAACATACTCTATCACCCCTGCCCCATCCTTCTTTTTACAATGGGTTACTAGAAAGTTCTTAACAGGGGAATGTGTTCAGGGACTCCTGGTTTTTGTCTGAAGAATAAATTGCACAATGAAGGAAATATGTGGCCCTTCATTTGACTGTACTGTCTTTATTTTATTTTTATTTTTTATTATTTTATGAATTTAGCACAGGATGTACAGGGTGTGCAGGATCTCACTACTTAGATCGGACTCATAGTGATTCTCCTGTGATCAGCCTCCCGAACACTGGGATTATAGGCAGGCACCACCACACCTAGTCTCAATCTCCGTCTCAGTGTGTCCCGGGGACAAGGCCAGCACAGCGAGCTGGGGATCGAACCCCGGCCTCTGTGCTCTGCCTAAGCAGGCGCTGTAGTCCACTGAGCTATCTGGCTGGCTATTGCAGTGTTTTAGATAGCCATGTTTCCTTTTCTCTGACAGTTGCTCAGTGAGAGCGTCTTTTTACACAACACACGATTCTCCACTCACTTCTTTTCCTGTGCTTGCTGGGTCACCCTCAAGCACCATTTCTTTCCAATATATGGTTACATGAAGCTGTATTGCTCCCCAAAAGGTCTTACATGCATCAATAATAACTTTTCCTTCACAAATAGCTCAAGTATCCTTTCTTCCTTAAGACCAATCCATACTAATTGTTTCCTCCTTTGAACTCCTCTAAATCTCACTGTCTTTTTTATTACGTTTGCTCACAGAGGGAAGTGTGTTTTCTCCTAATGAGGTAAGAGTACTTTCTCCCACAGATTCTTTCTTTCACAGATGCATTCTGTGTGGAAAGCTAAATGGAAGCTCGCAGTTACTCTGGAAGTGATTCAAGGAACTAAAGAAGTGAAACAAATTCATTTATTACACATTTTTGTCACTTCCAGAGGGCAATTCAGCTGTGTCTAAGTAAGTTTTTCACATGTAAGAAATATCCTCTGTATCACACATAAACTGAAGTAAACATTTGCGATAGTTTTATTTCTTTGACTTATTTGATTATTTTTGAGCCTTAAAAATATGAACTTGAAATGGTAAATATGAATAATCCAGGTAAAAAAAGGAACAGGATAGAATGACCATATAAATTAATTTACCGTTTAGTTTGATAGTTTATTGTTAGGGAGTTATAGACCAGTATATATTAACTCCAATGCTTTATCTGAGAGTGAAACTCAATCAGCCATGTCCCAGTTTTGTGATATGAACTCACCATAAACATTTTTATGAACAAAAAAAAATAACTTTATGGCCAAAAGGAAGTGGATTTAGATAAAATGCATTTATATGAAAAACCAAGAAAACCATTGCTATTCTGATAATACCAAGCTGAACACAGATGATTTATAGCACTTTCTTTCAAACAATAATTTATACTTCCTAATATTTCTCAGTTAATCAAAATGCACCAAGGGTATTTAAAATAATGATTCTTTAGCAGAAAATAGTAAAATGATTAAAGAAAAATGATATTTGTTAAAATAGTCATTACAAACAAAATCAAAAATAGATTAAAATTACTTTGTATTGCAAAGATTTAGTTAGTAATTTTGTCCATCCCACTTGACCTGGCACATCAGTGTCTTAGCTAAAAAAATTTTTTCTAATTTTTTATATAAATATGTTTCCATAATCATTAAAATGAAATGTGAGAAGTTGACCATGTTCATTTTAGGTTTAAAGAACATTCTAATGTAGAAAACTTTGTATCCACTGGGCGAACTTTGAGACAAAAACGTACACCCCCGCACGACGAGGCCGCGCGCACTGGTATCCGAAGGATGTCACCCCGACAAGGAACCATCTGTTGTTCTCTTGGCACATTAGCGGCCCTCCGGAATCTCCCTAAAGAGTGAACCACGAAGAAAGTTGTGGACATGTGGTTAAGTTATTTAAGTATGTAAGAGGATGTTTTAGCAAATTAATAAAAAATAAAAACGTAAAATTACTAAAATAATAAAATAAAAAAGCAGAAACGTGATTGAATTGCAAATTATCTGTGTATATATACATGAATATTCATCATCGCTCTAGATCACGAAAAACAACTCTTTGCTTCTCAGTAATGGAACAAAACAATGTACGATGGTTAAGGTGTATAATTTTAATGTAAATATTTTCATAATGCACTTTTTTAAGGAAACACCTCCTCTTCTTAATTATGATATTTTAGTGGATACTAAAAAGTGCTATAGAGCACAATAAAAAAAAATCAGGACCAAAATATAAACAAGGAAGATATACTATATGTTTCATGAAAATCTTGGTAGAAAAATTGCTCCACAGTTTGATTTTAGAAAAAGTAAAAACTCATAAAAGGTGTTTATTATGGCTTTTTATCCTCTTGGGTAGAATGAGCTTTCTGGGATTTTATAAATATGATCAGATTTGAAAACTAATATTTCAACCAAAGTAGGCAAACCAAAGTAGGGTATAATTGTGCTGATAAGAACATGTTTTCATCAGAGGTTTCAACTAACAGAGAAATGTTTTAAATTTTTCTAAACATTAATTAAAGCTCATCTTATTGAAGTTAGTTACATAAATTATGAGTGTACATAATAATTTCTATATGATAAAAATGAATACAGATAAGTCATTATTTAAGTATATGTTGAAAAATATCTCTCAAATATTATGTGATCATTTTTAAAATATTTATGAAAGAATTTAAAGCCTATGCTTTGTTTGAAATCACTTCTGTAACAAAATATTTCTTTCTCTCTCTTTTTTTTTTTGGCGGAACTAACTGGGGATTGAACTCAGGCCCTTGCGCTTGCCAGGGAAGCACTTATTCCACTGAGCCATCTCCCTGGACCTAACAAAATATTTCAATCTTAGATTTTTAGTAGAAAATATACTCAGAAGTATTGTTTTGTTTTGTTTTGGCCATCTCAGGCTGTCTTAAGAGCAGGTCTGATATACCAGGTGCAGCTGAGGATCGACCCATGGCCCCCGCGCCTGACTGGGTTTGCCCAAGCAGGTGCTTTAAACAACTGAGCTACCCTACAAGACCTCCAGAAAATATACTCAGAGATTTTTGCTTGATTATCATCTTTTGGCCCTATATTACATTCAAAGGATAAAAATGTAACTTATCAAAAAACTTTAGTTTTTCTCTTGGGTGTAGGGGATCCTAACTTGCATTGCTAACTCCATATTACCTATATTCTAGATGTAACAAATGACTACAAGTTCTTTGAAGCCAGGGGCTGTAGTGTTAAGTTTTGCATATTAAGGCCTTAAGTCAGTAGATGAATTCTGAAATATTTATGTGCCAGGATATATCTAAGACTCAAAATATATTATGAATGTCTCATAAATTATTAAAAATATATTTCTACTGCTTGAGTATTTTTCAAAAGGGGTCACTTGATTCTCTCATGTTTAATAAAATAATTTAATTTTAATGGATAGGAATGATTCAGAGATTAGTTATATGGATAAAGCTTTTAACTATATTGGCTCAATTACAGTTTCTCGTTCATAAAGCAGCAGGCCTGTTGCCTTTCTGTCTATCTGGCTGGGAGACCCAGTCTGTCAGTTCCCATCTAACGATGTCATTTCAATTTGAGTATGCAGCTTCTCAAGTTTCATATATTTTATGAAACTTCTCAAGTTTCATATATTTTAGTGATATATGTTTCACTACCTCAAGAATATTTAAGTGCTGCAAAAATAAAATGAATGTCCAGAAAATGATACATTAACTTTAGAAAGTTATCTCTAAATGGATGTTATATTTGTAAAAGAAAAATCACCACCTTCTTCGAGGTTGAGTATGAGGGTTGGTGACCAGTTTTGTTTAGAAGTGTGGTTCTCAAACTTCACTGTGTGTCAGAATCTCCTGAAAGGGAAGTGATGCAAACAATGTGAAGCCCTGACTTGGGAGCTTCTGACATAGCAGGTGTGTGATGGAACCAGGGCTTTCTGTGCTCCTGCCATGCCCTGAGATGCTACTGTCTACTGCACTGGAGGGCATGACTTGAAAGCCATCGTGTAGTATATGATTCTACCTCCTGAAGTAGAGCATTGTTCCCTTAGCTTTACATTTTAATCTTCCCTGGTGCTGCTAGAAAATTGGTTCAAGTGTTCAAGCCTTTCTGAAGCAAGAAGATCTTCAGAGTCTTGTAAATAAATGCTTAGTAAGACAAAATTTCGAGCTTAAAAAAAAATACCTTAGAGAAGGTACCCACGCTGGATGTGATGGAGCTCCTGTAAACCCAACACTCTACCGGGTTGAGGCAGGAGGATGACAAGTTAGAGCTCAGCTTGGGCACCCCAGGATATCAATAAGACTTGAAAATATTTTTTAATAAAGCAGGTGGTAATATCCAGTAGTAAAACAAAACAAAATTCGTATTTTTAAATAATGTGTTCTTACTTAATTATTTAATCTCATTATAAATATAGTATTAAAGTTGAACTGAAAGAATCATGTGGCAACTTAGAGTACTGGTTAATCAATTATGATAACATTCTACTGCATAAAGTATTCCCTCGTGTAAAAGGTTGCTTACTTGCTAATGATTAGCATGCCTAGACTCTGCAGAAATCAGAGCCAACTATGTGATTTCAGATATCTGGCATGAGTTACTAGATTAATGTAACCCTGACATCAATGGCACTGGCCACCATAATTTTTGCTTTGTGCATGAAATGTCTGTCACATGATCTCCATTAACTATAACTGAAGTTATGCAGCTGATTTCCGTTCTGCACAATGTTTCCATAAATTTTCTAAGTGCTAATATTATCTTACCTCAAGCACACTTTTCATTTTAAAAGGAAAATATCAGATCTGGTGGTAATTTTTAAATAAGAAGAAAGCTATCCAGTTTGTTTTGAATATGCAAGAGTTCATCAACAAAGAATAAAGGCAAAATTGAACAGAAAAGCTTAACATTATTTTAAAAATTTAGCTAAAGGATTCATGTTTGGATTTATCTGTTCAAAATATCTTGCAAAATTACTATACATATTAGCATATGAAACAAGTTGTTCCACTTTAGTACAGTGAAACCATGTCCCCCATGATATAAATAGCTACTCCCACATGTATAAATTATTTGATCTGTCATGCCTTCAAGTTTAATCTAATCCAGTAGATGATGCATTAATTTTCATTAATTTTGAAATACAGAAAACAAGTATGAAATAAATTTTCAGACTTAGTAACTCTCATGTAAAACATGATAATACTATTGAGTGTTTACTTGGTGCCTCACACATGTTATCTGACTTACCCTTCTCAAGAAATTCAAAGTGACTTGTACAGTTTCACCAAT
Source organism: Octomys mimax (assembly GCA_002564305.1). Classification (NCBI taxonomy): domain Eukaryota; kingdom Metazoa; phylum Chordata; class Mammalia; order Rodentia; family Octodontidae; genus Octomys; species Octomys mimax. The sequence continues at coordinate 5,909 of NDGM011193700.1, read as the reverse complement.
AAATCTTTTTTTTTTTGTGGAACTGGGGATTGAACTCAGATCCTTGTGTTTGCCAGTCAAGCACTTATCCTACTGAGCCATCTCCCTGGTCCTTCACCAATAAATCTTAAAGCCAGGCCAAGTAGGAGTACCCTGGGCATAGAGCACATGCCCTTAAGAAGAACCCTAGGCTGCACTTGAACTTTGGAATCTCAAGATTAGCTGAACTTCTTATTTTTTGAAAATATGTGGAATTCATGGAGTTTATAGATGGTTGCATTATTTCTAGCTGGTGACACCTAGAGATCATTATTTCTAGTTGGTAATGTGTATGCAAGAGTTTTACTCTGATGGTTATTACATAGACCAAAGGATATTCACACTTCCAATTTACCACAATACTGGCACTTTTACTTCAGCAAGTTAGTTATCACACTTCTATAATAAAATGTAAACAATGATAATAATTTTTTAGTAAAGACTTCTAGGCCCTGGAGATATGCCATACTGTTCAGTTCTTTATTTACTTTCCATTTAACTACTTGTAAACTGGCTCTAACTAAGCGTTCAGACTGCTTTTCATCTACACCTGATTTCAGGTCATTGGATACCTGACCAATACTCTAGACTCAAAGTTGGAAAGTAGCAGCTCACTACACAATTTGTCCCTAAGGCTCATTTTGCTTGTTTTCAATGTTGTCAAGGGCATATGATAATTGGAAATTTAAAATTAAATGTATTTAGCTAAGATATAGGTTCTTTGGCTCAGTCCGGGCCCATTAACCTTCATTTTATGTCTCTGTCTTACTTATTCAAATATTACGCCTAGTCGCTAAAGACATTTGGTTTGTAATGCTTACATGTAAAAGTAGTTTTGTTTTTAGTGCTCAGGCCCTCTGAGTGCTAGTATGCAAACAGATGCAAAGGCCACAGTTCCTAAGAGAAGAGTGAAGGCAAGGAACTTGTATAATTGTTTTATACACAAATTTTTGTTAAATAATGAGATCAATATATAGCAGTGCTTTCTGAAAGTAGAAGATGAACACTCAGACATACTTACCTGACAAGTATCTATTCCTCCTTCTTCATAGCCGGCACATATCATATTTTGAGTAATGTTATACTCTGGCATCTGTTGCTGGCACTTCTCATTTGAAAGAAGAGGAACATCAGCTTCTTGTAGGATGTCTGCAGTAGGACCTGCTCAAAATGGATAGTGCCGCCAGCTAGTCAGAAGTGATCCACTTGCATTTTTGAATGAAACACCATCAGTCTTATTTATTCCAACATTTCACTCTCATTATGGAGTACATTGTGTCTACATAATGGAACTAACTACAAGCATTACATGTTAAATGACATAATAAAATCCATCTGTGGATTTTACCAAGTGGATGACAGCAGTGCTCTTCTTTCTTTCCCAAGGTCTAGTAAAGATGGTGGATTGAAGTAAGGTGATCTTTAGCTATTTTCAGCAATTTTAAAGTTATAATATTGCTCATGGATATAAAGCCTGCCAACACAAAGAGTTCTATTCATAGAAATTAACACCAACTCAGAAACCCAGAAGTGTTTTCATTCAGCACCTGAAGAGGCGCTCCCTCCAGGATAATAGCAGTTAGCTCCTTTGTGGAGCTATGTGAGTGAGCAGGTGTTCACCACACAGGGGACAAAGCTCTGCCAAACTGTGCCCTGGTCTAGGGACAATCAGCTTGTCATTCACATGCAGGTGAAGAGAGAGAAGGAGTTTTAAGAGTACATTTCCATTCTTTTTTATGCAGAACTCATTGTCTAGAAGTATGAATCTCTGTTTATAAAAAGACTAATTCCAGAAGGGATGAGAAATAAGCAGATGTTGGTGTCCCTGAAAAGGTGCACAACAACCACTTTGTAATAATTAGCAACTTTATTTGGTTTCTCAAGCTGAGCAAAAAGTTTGGGTTAAGTTATTAAGTATACTTGACAACTGGTAATGTAAAGATATATGTGATCTCATTTTTCCATTTAGTTTAATTTCTACACTAAAAATACTAAGGCAACAAATTTGTGTGTGTGTGTGTGTGTGTGTCTGTGTGTGTCTGTGTGTGTGCATGTGTTTGAGACACAGGGAAAAAAGACATAGTGAGAGAGGAAGAGGGAAATGGGAGAGAGAGAGAGACCGAGAGAGAAAGAGAGACAGAGAGAGACAGAGAGACAGAGAGACAGAGAGAGAGAGCTTGTATATGACTCAATGATGAGTTCATGCCGAAATGTATATTCCTTTTTTTTTTTTGAGTGGAGTAAACACCATCTGTATGACGGATTTAATGGTACTAGCATGACAGTGAAGACAGAGTTGTGAGGAACTATACAAATGGCTACTGCCAACTGGTACTGGAGAAACCAATGTGACTTTCAAAGTTCGACGTACACTGTAAAAAAGTAAAGTGGAGATAGAAATGGATAAGAACATGCAGCACCACTCTTGGTCATCCTACCATGAAGGTTCAGGGTGGCCTGAGAAACCTTAGTTTTGTAATAAAGAAACCAAAGCTATTTTTGCTCCTTGTTAGTGAATGAAAAAAGTGTTTGATATTAGTCAAGATCATGTCTGCATCTTGTACTCTGAATAACTACTATGAAAACAATATGCAGTGTATCAATTATTAAAACTGTTCTACTAACCTGTTTCGAAACTGTCTCTTTGCTATTTCTTTTTTATTAAAATTAATAAAAAAATTTAAAAATGTGTTTGAGTAAATAATAAAACTGGTTGGTAAAAGGAAATTTGAATAGTGTGCATATATTCAATATTTGTCAACATGATTTGTTACTAGAATAACAAGAAACACACACAATTACTCCTGCCCATATGTACACACAGATATAAATAAAAATTTTGGTAAAGTTATCTTGAATTTACTAATTTTCTTAAACTTAGCAACTGGTATCACTTCATTTCTTCCTAGTGAACAATATGTTCCTCATGTTCTTAGTTAATTAATTAGTGTAATATGCTGTCAAGCTTAGAAATTTGAATTTTATGAAATGAGATAAGGTTATTAGATGAAAATTTGGGCCAGGGAGATAGTTCAGTAGCATAAGTGCCTGCCTGGCAAGCGCAAGGTCCTGAGTTTGATCCCCGCTACAAAAAAAAAAAGGTGACTATTATAACACAGAGTTTATAAAAGTCATTAAATTTTCAATGACCCAAGAAGTATTTAAAGATGAACTGGCTACCAGGCATGCTGATGCATGCCTCTAACCCCAACATTTAAGAGGCTGAGGTAGGAGGATCACTGTGATTTCGAGGCCAGGCTGGGCTACAGAAGTGAGTTCAAGACCAGCCTGCACTACACAGTGAAACTCTGCATCCCCCTCAAGCCCTCAGAAAAGAAGATGAGCAGGCCATTCATTGCTAAATGAAATTGATCTTTTTACTGACTCCATACTACTTTTACAGACTTTCTTAAGTTAATTAAACAAATATTTTAGTACCAATAAATATATATAACCCAAGTTTATGGCTCACTTTTTCCTATGTAATAAAGCCTCAAATATTGTTATTGCATAATTTGTTTTTGAAGAGTCTATATTGTGCTCATAAAATATTTTAAAGTCAGAAAAAAATAAAACCTATCTAGCTGAAAATCATTTTTGTTCCTTAAATTTCAAGTTTAATAAGTCATGACATTCTTCAAGTGGGAGAAATATAAGAATTTATGGTCTTTAGTATTCTTGATCATAAGCAGACAAGAGGCATTTTTAGTGCATATAATACAATTGCAGTGGAAAACTTTTGTCAGAATCCTCAGGAAAGCACCACACTTAGAACTTTGTTCCCTCTCTGACAAAAAATAAGGATATTTTTGATGTGATTTAATTATGGGACTCTGTACCTTTCTACAAGATTTCATGCAGTTTCATCTTACACATAACTAGAATTTTTAAACATCACACCTATAATTTATTTGACTTACAGAGGTCAGATCCTCTTACTAGACTAAGTGTCTTTTCTTTGTCTAATGTTATGGAGTGGTCAGAACTTGTAGGTGGCGAACTGTATTAGGAATTCTGTAATTAGGGATTCTGCTTGCAATTACACTTCCAGGACATGAAGTGCTGGAATGCTTTCTTAGAATATGTTTGGAGATATTCTTGTTCATCTCCAGGACTGGAAAGATATGTAGGTAGATAGATTGAGAGACAGATATACATATATCTGTACAATACAGATATAAGTTGTTTAACTTCATTTTTATTTTTCACTGATACATAAAAACATGAAAGTTTCCAGAAGACTGAGTCAAGAGAATTGGAAATTCTAACCTAACATGGTAACTGATTGACTTCACAAGACTCCGACTCAAAAAATGAAATCTAAATGAAGAGTAGGGAAGTAGCTTAGTATGAAGGCTCTGGTTTTAATCATTAGTAGCATACAAAAAATAAAAATGTACACTTTCATGGAGTACTGTTCTGCTTTCATACATGTATACTCTATATAATATATAAACCAAGTTAAATATATATCCAGCTCCTTAACTATTTGTCTTTTTCTTTTCCTGATAAACACTTGCAAATATTTTCTTCTAACATTTGGATATGCACAATATGTCAGTGTTGTCGGCAGTCAACCTGCTGTACAGTACCACGCCAGAACTCCTTGCTTTCATTTAGTTTTAGCTTAGTGCCATTCCCATCAAACAACTTTTAGATTACATATATGAGTGAGATCATGCAAACTTTGTCTCTCTATGCCTGGCTTATTCCACTTAATGTGATGCTCTCCACTTCCATCTATGTTGTCACAAAGGTTGGATTTTTATTCTTTTCCTAGTAACTGAATGTGAACCATACTTTCTTCATTCAGTTCATGAAAACGTAGGCTTTTTTTCCTCCATCTATCTTTCCAACAAAAGGCTGTTGTTAAGAGCACTGCAATGAGCATGGAAGTAGAGTTGTGGCCTTGACATGCTGGCATCATTTCCTTCAGATATAGATACCCATCAGGTGAAATTGGTGCCCCATAGTCATTATGGTTATGTTTAGAAAACATGCCATTAAATAATGTCAGAGGATCAATGATCTATCAATGTATAGTCTGCATGATATATCTTAATCGTTTTGCCAATAGGCAGGTTCAGCATGTAGAAGCTACAAGAGAATTTCTTTTTTATTGCAGATAACTTGAATATGTAGTCTTACATCATAAATGAAGATAAATTTGTTGATTAGGAAAGTGGGACAGATAGTAATGGATTTTTTTTTACTAGAGTTTGTCCATATGCTTTACCAAAATAAATTCTTAGAACTTTGCATTATATTCACTTCATTAAGTGTATCTTTTTCTATTTATCAGTGTTTATAATATAAAAATTTAAATAGTGAGTCTGAGAACTATCTGAGTTCTTTTTTTAAAGAATCATGGTTTTAGAATATAATATAGAATAATACACCTGGAAATCTTTTTTAAGATAATGAATTATAAATATGTCCTGAGATGATTTTTGTAAATATTTCAAAATTCATTGCAGTATAAGAATTGGAAAATGTTGAAAAATAGTAACAGGATAGTTCAATAACATAATTCTCTTTAGGAGACTTTTTTTAAAATCTAAATTTGATATTACCTCCATAATAAAGCCTTCCCCAGCCAGCAATAACACAATTCTTTCCTGGAAGAAAAACTTGATTTTCCTCTGGTAAACAAATAGGTTGTATATAATCTGAAAAGCAAACAAAGCAAAGAACAGAATAGTAACAGACAAATGTGTTTCTAAAAATTATAAAACTTCTCATTGAACTAAAAGCAAGTAGTTGTATGTCTAACTACTATATATATATATATATATATATATATATATATGTCCTTCATTTATTTTTTATTTTTTTTTCAAACATTTATTTATTTATTTATTTATTTAGAGAGACAGAGAGAGAGAGGAGAG
>NDGM011193695.1:0-23769 GCA_002564305.1 Octomys mimax | reverse complement strand
GAGAGAGAGAAACAGTTCATGGCAAATGGCAGAAATGCAGTCAGGTGGCCAAGCAGCTTCTTTCTGCCCCTAGTATTCCATCCAGTCTACTCACCTTTTGGGTAGTGTAACCCATACCCTGGGCAGGGCACCCTTAATCCCAGCATCACATCTTTAATCCCAGAATTACATACCCTAACCCAGCTAACTTTGCAACTCCCCACCCATGGCCATATGAGATTCTTGGGGGTGCAGCGAGATAGCAGCCACACCACTGGCCCTAGCAGCTATTTTCTGGAACCTCCACAAATCTGCATAAACACCAACCTGCCCTGCCTGGTAGAAAAGGAAGGATGCTTGCAGAATCCCCACCTTCTCCTAGGCTTAGTTTTAACCAGCACCTTCCTCTTGCCCATACAATGCTTCCCTGCAAACAGGCCTTCCTGCCCTGGCCACATGCCATGCTCCACACTCCCACTTCACCTGTCCAGCCACCACAGGTGCTAGCACTCTCCTTTCCAAAGGTGCAGTTTTGAAATGTGTGTGTCCTCCAGGCGTTGTCATTAATCCACTTTCAAATATCTTTGTCAAATGTCAGTCTAACACTCTTAGCATGAGAATACCCGTTATCATCTCCCAGCCCAGAGCAGAACTCGAATTCCTGTCAGCCTTCACAGCCGCTTCACTGCATTTCACTCAGCTTTTTGTATCAGACTCTTCTCTCATAATTTGCAACCACTGATGATTGTTTCTCCTCTCAAGCTAGAAAGAAAATTGAAAAAGGAAACCTGCCACTTCCTAAGGAAAGGTGTGCAGAAACTTTGGAAAACCCCAGGCTTCCGAGGTAACGCCTGTCAAGCTAGGTCTTTGATTATTCTGAAGCTTAAAAAAAATCTTAGAAAAATGTAATAGAAAAAATTTAGGACACTCATTGGACACCACTGTGCTACAGCATCACTGTAACATAGCACAGTTAGGAGAACGGTGAGATGACAGAGACAAAGTGAAGATTAAGAGGTGAATGCTACAAATGGGAAGTCTGCCTTGCTCCTGGGGCGGGCAGGGGTGCACCCAGTGGCTCAGTTCAAGCCACCATGTGCACTGGTTTGAAGGCCAGGAGTTCTTGAACCTTAATGTGTGTCAGGGTCACTCCACAGAGTGGTCAGAATACCAGATACAGGGCCTGGCTCCCCGCTTCCTGCAGAACAGGACTGGGTCAGGATTGTACCTCGCCTCTTTGAGGCTCCCGGATTAGGTGGCCTGAGGATGCCACGTTGGGCCCACAGTGACCGTGTCATTTTCACCCATCAGGCTCTGTGTAACCTCCGTGAGAGGCGGCATCACTGTCTCCTCAGTGGGAGCCCTGGTCTTACTCATCATGGTGACTTAGATGATGCCCTGTGCTGTGGGCCAGGACAGAGTCTCACTTAGGAGGGGTCAAAATGCAGACCCCTCAGCCAGAGTGCACTTCCTGCCACCCACCTACCAACCGCAGCACCGGAGGACACCCACCCACACCCTCAGGGCCACTCCCCTCGCAGTGCCAGGGCGGTTGGGCACCGCGGCTCTCGGCTCATCCTCCCACAGCGCCAGCAAGGAGCTTGCCGCACATGTGCAGCGAGCCAGAGCAAAGCCCGAAGGTCAGGTCTGCACTGTGGCTTGTCCTGGAGGCAGCCTGAGCCTGGACCACAGGAGTGGGTGCGGTGCAAGCCAGGACCCTCTGCAGGTCTGGTTTCTGACTAACGTCAGTGGTGGGTGTGCTTGATATCACAAACACGAGCCCCAAAGCTTGAGTGTGTCCTCGGTGGGCCCAGCCCAAAGCTTCTTCACTCTCCAGACTGCTGTGGGACCTGGTCAGAGGTGCCTTGTTCCCTGAGTTCCCAGGCTGAGCTAGACGACTGAACCCGGAACCAGGGATGCACCTGTCCCTTCCCCGCACCTTCCCGTGTGGGGCCAGTGAAATTCTGGGTCTGGGGAGACAGCTCAGCAGCATAAGTGCCTACTCAGTAAGCACAAGGACTTGAGTTCAATTCCTGGTACCAAAAGAGAAGACATTCTTGTTCAGCATTTTTAAAAATGATTTCAGGCCAAGTATTCATGTCTTAAATTTTTATTAGTTATTTGGGAAAGGAGGTTTTCAAAAACCTCTTTAATCTAGATTGAAAACAAAGTGGGTCCTGACCTTAGCAATGTCCCTCTGCAGCCCTTCAGGCCCCGGCACCACTCCTGCTTCCTCACTACAGACCCGGGCAATGCACTTGGGGACCAACCAGAGCCGCCATCCTCTCCGCCCAGGTGGCTGACCTGTGGGTCGCCAGTGTGGCAGCAGCGGGGAGGCTGCAGTCCACCCCAGGAGAGACAGGACGTCCCATTCCCCTGGGAAAGGAGCTGCTTTCCCTCCTCCTGGGATGCGCTCAACACGCAAAGATGAAGGGGAGACTTCTGAGGTTGCCAATAGAAGCCCCCTCCAAGAAAGCTGGGCTTCCTTCATAAAAGCCCCCTATTGTTCCGAGAGGGAAAGTTCAGCCAGAAAGGGTCCCAGGACACCTGCTGGCTGGCTGGTGCTGCCTGCTCCACAAAGCACCCCAGATCCAAGAGCTCGAGGGCAGCTGCTCTCCTGGCAATGCCTCTTTGCTTGCCCTGCCCAGCGCCTGGCCACTGCCCTGACTCCCTGCAGACGCCAGCTGTGCTCCTGAGAAGGCACGTTAGGAGCGCATCTGTGCAAAGCGCCCGCAGCAAGCACTGCCTCTGGCAGCTCTACCAGTGGTACAAAGTGTGCACATGCACGGGTGTGAGTGTGTCCCTGCGTGTGCATGCACATGTGCCCTTTGTCCAGGTAGAAGCTGCTCTTGTCTTTGCCCTCTGTTACAACATAAAGGACTATGATAACTGATGTGTGGGTATGAAATATCACCTTTTAAAAAAGGTTTACTGGGCCAGCCAGATAGCGGCAGACTGAAGTGCCTGCTTAGGCAGAGCACAGGGCCTGGGGTTCATTCCCCATGCTGTGCCGGCCCCACCTCCAGGGCACACGGAGACAGTGATTGAGACTGGGCGTGGTGGTGCACACCTGTAATCCCAGTGCTTGGGAGGCTGAAAACAGGAGGATCGCTACAAGTCCGATCTGTGTAGTGAGACCCTGTAGATCCTATACTAATATACATTAGAAAAAGAAAGAAAAAAGATTTATTGACCTCCTCCATTAAAACTCCTTAGGTTTTCATAGCTTGCAAAGAATACATCATCTTGTAAAACAATTTTAAAAAAACATTGATTTTTAGATGGGCAGTAGTTAGAGTACACAGATTGATGTCTATTTTTTTTTTAGAAAATTATGTATTTGGTACAGGGTCTCACTATGCAGCGTGGACTCGTGGTGATCCTCCTGTCTCAGCCTCCCCAGTGCTGGGGTTTCGGGTGTGCACCACCACACCCACTCTTGGTGGCCGGCTCAGCTCGGTGCACCTGGGACAGCTGGCATGGCATGTGGTACTGGGGATTGAGCCAAGATCCTTGTGCTTGCCAGGCAGGTGCTTAGACCACTGAGCTATCTCCATGGCCCAGTCGATGTCTATTCAGGAGCCCCTTGGAGTTCTCTTCAGCTGGGCCAGTGTGCTCGGCTTGCTAAGAGCTATGGTGAGATAAGTTTAATCTAAACAGGAGATTTTTACTTCAGTGTGCATTTGATGATATTTTCTGAACCACTTTTCATTCTAAATGAAAGAAAGATGCACTTTCCACTCTTCATGTATTTCTGAGCTGAGCATTTTATCTCGCGCACCTTTTCTCGCCACACTGTCCCAGGAGCAGCCTGCTTCGCCCTCTTTCTCTTTGGAAAGCGAGAAACTTTCCATCCTTTCAAGTGATGCCTTCGTGGCAGCCTGACGTGGGCTTGACTTTATGCCTAAACAAACTCTACTTTCAAATGAGCACCCACTTACCCTCAGCGCACCATAGAATATGCGTAGCCAAAATGTTAATATAATTCAAGAGCCAGACGTAAGAAGAGACAAAAGTTGGGGACTGACAGAGCCTCTGGAGCTTGCTCGGAGCGGTGCAGGGTGGGAGCCACTCTCTGCCCACAGCTTGTCGTGAAGACTGGCTTAATTCATACAGAACAAGCAACGGTAAGGCTGCCAGACCCTGCGCCTGCTCTAGAAATCATGAGCTAGTATTATTATTGAAAAGAACATGGAACTTTATTTATTTGTTCATTTATTTAATGTATTGGTACAGGGTCTCACTACACAGCCCGGACTCATGGCGCTCTTCCTGTTCTCAGCCTCCCTAGCTCTGGGACTACAGGCGTGCGCCACCACACCCACACTTGGTGGCTGTCTCAGCACGCTCCAGGGGTGGGGCCATCACACCATGCGGTACCGATACCGGGAATCAAGCCCCCCCCCCCGCTGCGCTTGCCTACACAGGTGCGTGGTCCGCTGAGCTATCCTGCTGGCCCTGAACATGGCATTTCAAATAGTGGTGATAGCCAGCGTTTAGTGACGCAGGGATATGGGCAAAGATTCCAGATGCTGAGTCCGTATTTATTTTAAAGGTTCTGCCTCTGCTTGTGTCCCTCCCGGCACTGTTGTAGAGAGAAGTCAACCTGTTCCCATATGGGGAGCCAGACAGCCGACTGCTTACCCTGACATAGAAATGGTGGCCCCAAAGGCTCAGGCACCGCACAGTAACCCAATGCCACTCTGGAGACCGCATCTGCTCGAGCTGGCGGCTCGCTGGCCCGCAGCTTCCGGGAGGGCTCTCTGTCCCCACTCCGGCTCTCTGCTACTTGGGACGAAGAGCTAATCTCTCGGCTGAGTGCAGCCGAGTCTGGGGAGCACCATTGTGCTTGACAGACCCCGAGCAGCAAGGGTGCCGGGCGCTGACCGGATTGAGCACGCCAGCAAATCCGCAAGGCCTGCTGCCTCTGCGCACAGGCTAGGATAGGCCAGGCCCACGCACCCGCAGGCCCCTCCAGCAAGCCCATGTAAGGAAAGGGCATTTGCTAATAATCTCACTGGTCACACCACACACAGGAAGGTGAGCGGAAATCAGCTGCTGCCAGTTGTCCTGACGAGAAAGGTGTAATTAAAATAAGTGCCACGTGATTAACCTTTGTGAAATTAATTTGCTATAAAAATTGGTGCAAAACAAGGAAGACAGAGTCTTAAAGCAAATTTAATAAAATAGGCAGCTGTGCGTGGACTTGGATCAAACTTCACGCACTGGTGAGATGCTAACATCGCAGAGCAAAGAGCAGCTCGGGTTGGTGGCTGTGGCAGCTCGGGTTGGTGGCTGTGGCTACGCAGCAGCAGGCCCCAGAAGGGGACCCCACTGCCCCAGCTGCACTGAGACCCAGCTTTCCAGTTCTGGCCGAGGAGGCCTTGAGATGCAGCATCTATAAATTGGGGCTATTCAGGCATCTCGTGATTCTTGTGATGATTAAATAAGGCCCCAGGGCCAGGTGCGAGACGCACCTCTAATCCTAGCGCCCGGGGCTGGGGCGGGGGTGGAATTTGCAGCCCAGTTTGGGCAATTTAGCTGCTTAGCAAGATCCTATCTCAAAACAAAAAATGGTGTGGGGATAAGTGTCAGTGTGAAGGCCCTGGGTTCAGCCTCCTCCTCACAAAAAGTGGAAGGGAGGAGGGTAGGAAGAAGGGAGGAGCAGAGAGCAGAAGAGGAAGAAGCCCAGCGAGGCGCTCTCGGCAGCCAGCTCTGGCGCTCAGGCCTCTCGGTGCAGCTCAGCGTGTGCCATGTGAAGCCCTTGCCTCAGGGCAGTATGTGCTCACTCTGCATGGGGACCTCGGGGCGGCAGCAAGGGACAGCAGTATCCTTCTGGGGCCAGCGGCAGTGGGGACATGCTTTTCCTTACTGTTCCTGTCGATTGAGAGAGGCCATGATAGGTCAGGGCTACCTGCACCCCAAGAAGGTTGCGTCTCCCAGGAGCAGGGTAGGCCCTGACACCCATGGGGTGATGAAGTAACCCTGCCAGGCATCAGGGCCTACAGGGGACAGGGCTGTCCTCACCGTGGAGGTGACATTCAGAGGTCACTGCCTTTCCCTCATGGAGATGCGCGGCTCCTGCAATCACCATCAGGGTTTACAGGAAAAAGGTCCTGTTTAAGAGTCCACTGCACCTCAGCCCTCATGCAGGATGGCTTGAGGGACTGAGGCTGCAGCAGGGGGCACTCAGTTTGGGGCTGTGATTGAAGGCATGGCCCAGAGGCAAGCACTATCGCTGTAGCTTACAAATCCAGATTAAAGCCACCACTTGAACTCCCGCTGAGGATGGACCAGCGTTGGCGCTCTCGCTTCCGTCAGCGTCTGGCCCGGTGCCCCTGCCCAGGTCAGTGGCGGGCACAAGCAGGGTGCAGCTCTCAGCAAAGCTGCAGTAAGAACTATGCGCTGCTGAGGGCAGGCCAAGGACACCATGTGTCAGGACACACAGCACCGTGCCCCGGTGGCTGGCAGTGCGACTGACCACAGGGACAGAAAGCGCATGGGCAGGGCTGGTGTTGGAGGGGGGCCTGCAGTTCTGCTGTCAGGCAGCCTCAGTGTCCCGATCCCATGCACCTTTCATGGCACTGGGACTTCAGGGAAGAGCCAGAGGTCATACAGGGCCAGACAGAGTAGACAGGGTGGATGAGGACATGCGTTAGGCTTTACAAGCTGCCTTTCCGTCAGGTGGAGGTTGGCAGCAGTATTCACTGCATTTTTGGTCATATCTCATAAAGACCCTCAGAAAGAGGGCTCCAGCCCTGGCACAGAAGGTGGCGAGAATCGGGGGATGGGTGTGTTTGAGGAGAGGGCGACTCCAAGGGGATTCTTGCCAGTGTGTCTTTTAGTGCAATACGTGTTTCAAATTTAAGCATCAACCTTATACTGCAATCACTCCTCATGTGGTAGCACAACACGAAAATGAGAACAGGCCTTAGAGCCAGGCAGACCAGGCTCTGTCCTACCGGACAAGTCACGGGGCCGCATTGCTGCCTTCCTGCCTGTGAGGTGGGCCGATCGCAGAAGCTGTGAGACAGGGCTGGTGATACGTGTGTGTCACCCAGACCTGGGACACCTGGAGTGTGGAAGCTGCTGCTGCCATGCGGTGTATTCAGTGCAACCCATCCCTGCCAACTCCCTTGAAAAACACAAGGTCATTCCTAAAGAAAATCTGTCTCTTCCTTATGCTGTTAAGGGGTCAAATGTAGTTTTAGAAAATTTAACTGTATTTGAAATAGCACGATTTAAAATTTTCCCTTTAGGAGGAAACGTAACATGACATTGAAACAAGCTGTAGAAATAAGGGTCAGCACTTCTAGCGACCACCTGGGTGGAGAAGGACAGGTGACCCGTGAGCAGGTACAGCCACAGGCTGCAATGGCCTGGGACACGGCCCTAGAGATGAGCCAGCGAGCCAGCATTTGCACTGGGCTTTCTAGTCCTTTTTAACAACATCCCCAAGATGAGCAGCAACATCATAACTCAGAGGCTCTGGGTTCAAATCCCACTCGCAGCACAAATCTGCATGGGACTCGAGGTGAGCTCAGTGAACTCATCTGAGCCTTGGCCTCTCCCACTGGGGCTTGGGGCTGCAGCCCCATCTGGGGCGCTCGCAAATGATGTGGCGCTTGCATCGCTTTGCTACCCTCTGCAGCACGTCTCCACTTTATGTTCCTGCTCCTCCCCACCGCACTCCTAGGAAGCAGCTAAGATTTCTCTTTTAATCACACAGACATGTTTCATCATCGCTGGAAGTGTAAAAACTCTATCAGCACTGGGTATTTGTGGCAGGCTAATCTGATCAGGACTTGATTTCATGAATACAGGGGGAAGTCACCTTTTTAACTAATGAAATGTATCATAACAGAGCCTTATTTTCGAAAGCACAACATAAGAAATAGCTACAGTGCCCTTTGGGGGGCACACAGAGCTCCCCAGTTGCATCTCTGTCCTTGCTCCTCTGCATTCTCAACCCAAGTGAAAATTCCTCTTTACTGGATGAAAGTTTGGTGTGGAGAAAAACACTCTCCCCTTGTTACAGTTGGGGTCTGAAGCGCAAGGTCCCCCAAAGCCTCATGTGCCTGGAGGCAGGTTTGCGGGGAGAGAGGACAAGGGTGCCCCAGCTGACTTGCCATAGGAGGAGGTCACAGGGGTGACCTGGAAGCACGCCTTCTTGTTCCCCGATTCTCCCTTCTCTCTGCTCCCTGCTGCCACCGACCACGCCTGTGTCCCCCATGCAGCACCGCCTTGCTGCTCCGCCTCAAAGCCAGCTAACCCCAGACTGAAGCCTCTCAGACCATGAGCCGAAGCACTCTTCTCTTCCTTTAAGTTGCTGGCATGAGTGTTGTGTTCTAGCAATAGAACAACAACTAAGAAACCCCAACTGCTCCCTCTGAGAACAAATTCCCCAAACTAGCCTTTCACTTTGGTTTATCCAGAAGGTACCATAAAACCTTTAAATAAAACCTTCACTCCAGAATCCTGGGAGGCTGAGCCAGGAGGTTTGAAAATTTGAGTGCAGCCTGGGTGACTTAACGACTTCTAGAGACGCTATCTCAAAGTTAACTTGTTTAAATAAGGCTGGGAGACAGAGCTCAGTGCAAAGGACCTGGGCTCGATGCCCTAATTCTACATGCGTAGCACCTTAGCTTGAGCTTAGCGATGGCTGACAGAGCCCACAGAGAACCCCGGACATCAAGCAGAAGAGAAAAGGGCCCGGCTCCGGCTGAGGGGTTTGCGGTGTAGACGGAGATGACCTCACACAGGTGGCAGGGTGCCACAGCACGCTGCTATGCACATGACTAAAGTGCAGTGAACAGGTGAGACAGCAGCAGAAGCTGCCACACGAGGGGCTGAGCCCCACAAGCTAGGGGAGAGGGGAAGATGGTCTCGCAGCCTCCAGCCTGAGGCCCATGAGCAGCCTGGATGAGGAGGGGTGCGGGTGGACACAGGCTCCAGCATGGTGCTGTGTGGGACGCTGAGGTCAGGGCTGAGGTGTCGGGCCGAGCACGTTGCACGCACAGGTGCGCTCACTACCACACTGCTTCCTTCCCAGTTCCTCCCCACAAACTCCTTGCAGCAGCATCTAAAGCACTGTGCTTGCCTCAAGCCCCTGTGGAGAAGACCCTGGCATTGCTGAGCCTGGTCAGTCGGGGACACACTGATTCTCCCTTTCAGCCTGAGGCTGAGGGGCCCTTTGACAGGTCCCAGGGCCAGCACTGAACCCCTCTTCATGCATCTTCTATCCTTTGTCCCTTGTTCTTAATGTCAGAGAAATAAGAAGTTCTCTTGAACCTTAAGTCCTCAGATAGAGTCAGGATTGACCAAGCTACCTTAGCTTGGGTGGCATGACTTCCGGTCCCAGGGATGTCAGGATGGCAAATGTTTCTATTTGTGAGACAGCTGAGGGCATTAAGGGGTGTAGGTGGGTGTGGTGGTTTAGGGTGCAGTACAGCACCAGCTTGACTAGCTTTGGAGTACACCTGGGGGTCAGTGAAGGATGCCTCTGGGTCTGTCTGGGTGGCCATGGAGGCCTGGTCTCGGGGTCTCTGTCTGGCTCTTGCTCCTTCCTCTCTGGCACCGTTCCCTTTCTCTGCTTCCTAGCTGCATGAACTGTGCGGCTTTGCCCCACTGTACCTTTCTCCATGATATTCCCATTTAGAGCCAGCTGGGCCCGAACTGAGCACCCCAAACCATGAACCAAACTAGACAATTCTTCCTTTCAATTGTGGCATTGGGTGTTATGCCTTGATGACAAGAAAGCTGACACAGAAAACTGGTGCCAGCAAAGCAGGGCTGTTGCCGAGAGTGCATCGACCATGGTCTAGAGGCTCTGGGATGTGCTTACTAAAGGGGTTAGGAAAGGTAGATCAGAGAAGCCCTGGACGGCTGTAAACAGAGCTTGATGGGTGATTGGCTGGAGCTCAGAAAACTAGGATGCCGACAGGAATCCAGGTTGGGGAGGCTTCTGCTGGGAACAAGGATTTTGTTGACAGTTGAACTAGAGGCCACCCTGAGACTTCGTGGGCGACTGAGCTTCACGTCAGCAGACGTGTTGACCTGCTGGAGGAAATTCCACAGAGGCAGGCATCAGGCTGTGCCATGGGTACCTCTGGCTGCCTTCAGCCACAGTGATAGCAAGAATTGGGGGCAAAGCAAAACAGGAAGGTGAAAGACTTACCATCAGTTTTGGCCGTCATTCCAAAAGGAACTATGTGTAGATTTGGAGCCACAAAGGTGTGGCTGTGAAAGAGTCTTGTGGCACTACACAGAAACCAAGGACTGTGCAGGGACAAGAAGAGAGATGCCTTGAGGGCATCTCAGGAACCAGCAAGACCCCCCGATAGGAACCACAGGGTACAGAACTGTGAGCCTTCCTTGAAAGAGAAGGACCAGAGTGACCCCTGCATCCCTCCTGGAGATGGGCTACCTTGAAAATTGGTTGCCTGATATTTTCCACTGTGCTCAGTCACCAAAGCGCTCAGCGGCTGCCTTGGACTAGCGGTGCCTGACTACTGCCCGCATTGGTAGCAGGCTTGGTGGCAGCTATGTGCTGCTGCTTTTGTTGGCACTCAGAATGCATGTGTGGTGGGCAAGGGAGGCTCCCCCAGATGTGAAAGGGGGGCGTGGGATGCCAGGCAGGGCTCCTTGGAAGGCGGCTCAGGAAGCCGTGAGGCTGAAGCTGGAGGCGCAACAGAGACCCTGGGAAGTCAGAGCCGCCAGGAGCATGGGTCATCTGCTCAGGAAAGCTGCATGAAGCAGCCGGAGCTGGCCCCAGGCAGAGTGATACCCCGTCTCTACTTTCTCATCTGCACGGTGGGGATGAGCCAGCCGTGACTCATTCAGCGAAGAGGTGCTGGGCTTGTTCTTCCTGCTACCTGCAGGCAGTCACGGGTGGCTGCACTGCAGCCCTGTTCCTTGGTGCTCTCCAAGGGTGGACACAGATGAGCTGGCTCTGTCGCAAGGACTCTGCCCCAAGAGATGTCACCCAGGAGCACGGGCAAGGAGCAGACGAGGCATCCAGAGGTAGTGACCATCCTTGTAGAACACCTCAGGACCTTGTGGAAGAATCCCCACATCTTGTACAGAAAGACATTTTTAACTTAAAATATCCCAAATGTGTATGCATCTTTTAAGGATTTTGTTCTCCTCAGCTAAACTGCAGATACACAGCCTCTCCTGCAGATGTTGAACAGCAGAGGCTCGGAGGCCAGGCCATCATCCTGGGCCAGGGATTGGCTCCTTGATGTCCCCAAGGAAGGGTGGCACTGCTTGGCCCAGGGAGCTGCAGAGACGGAGTCCAGCCAGGAGCCTTCCTAAGTGCTATCCATGGGCCTGGTTGGCCTTGTGGCAGAGTGGATGACACAGAGGGCTGCTCCAGGACAGACCGCGCCACGCCATTGGAGTGCCAGGGCTGGGGTGAGGACACAGCCCCCAGGGTGTGCTCAGCCACACTCCACGCACCACCTGGCTCCAGACACACCCATGTCCAGGGCTTCCAGACCCCCTTCTTCCCTGGACCTTCACACTTTGGTGGAAGTGGACAGCGGGGGAAGGGACAGAGTCTGGGGTCGCACAGAGGAAGCAGTGTGCCCTGCCTGGGCCACGACCCCGAAGTCTGCATGTCCCAGTCCCAGGACAAGCAAGGAACCTCCTCTCGCCCCAGCTTGCCATCTCCCCCATCCTTTTGCCTTGGTCTGGAGAGCTGGATGCCGTGCCTAGCCTGCCCTGGTGCCCGGATGGCCTGCTTGGGCAATGAGCAGGGAGAAAGCTGCCAGTGCCCAGCACAGGGAGGCTCCAGAGATGGGGCTGCGGAGGGTGGTGGGAAGACCGGATGGGTTCTGACTCTCAACAGTCACCACTGTTGCATCTTCGTTCCTGGGCTTGCGTGGTTGGGGTTTAGAGACACTGCTTAGCACACCGGAACGGGCAGGGCCCGAGGAGCCAGGTCCCTGGAGGATCTGTCTGCCTCCCGTGTGAGTGCCTGCCATCTTGGGATGCCCCCACATATCTAGCGGACGGTTGCCCTGCAGGAGCGCGATGGCTGCCGGGGGGTGGCTGTCGCTGGTCTCCAGCTCCGTCTGCACTGGACCTGAATGCTGAGCATGGCAGGACGCTGAGTCGCCAGTGCTTCCAGATTCTCCCTCAGCGAGGGGTGTTTCTCGATGGTATTTGGCAAGACTGCAAAAAGCAGAGGTGTAGGTACGGAGATGCCCCCGAGCATTCTGCTTGCTTTGGGAGCAGAAGGCAATGTGCCCACTTAAAGTGCAAATTGGAGGAAAGCTCCTTTCCATGTGGGAGTTTACTCAAACCAGAGGCGGGGCCTGATGCTACTCCTGTGGACTGGCGGGGTTGAAGTGGTGGGCAAGGCCTTCCTGTCCCCCTCACGGTCATTTGTAAAGCCCAAGGCAGTCCTGAGTATGAAACATTGTATCACTGTGATTGGAATCAATAGTTCTTGCACTGTCATTTGTCACATATTTACAAGCTTGAAAAATAGTTCATTTTGTCCTCATCCCATAGCTCAAAAGATTGAATCAGAGCCCAGAGGAATCTGCCAACTGGACACATTCATTACTGATCACCTGTCTCTGCAAGGCTAGGACCACAGCCACGCCGAAAATAGAGTGGAAGTGAGAATCCCCGACTCGCTTGGCACACCCCTAAATATTTTGTTCTCAAGTATTTTAGGGAACCTCCTGGGAATCGTTCATCACCTTGGTGACCTATTTCAGTGACTACAACAAGAAAATCCATCACGTTCTCAAAACATTCAAATGCATCATTTTTTTTACAGAAAAAAATCAAAATCTAGAGTTGAGTTAATGGTCCACAAACTTCATGAAGTATGTCGTGTCCCATCGCCACCCACGTACTGCACAAATGAGCCTCCAGTCTCGTGGAAGATTTGTAGAGCACATTTGAAGATAATGCCTTCAAGTTTTAAAGGTTTATGAGTGATAGCACTCGTGAGTGTGAAATTGCTAATCCCCTCTCCCTAATATTTCAGAGAGACAGTGCCAGAGAGTGAAAAGTCTGCTCACACAGTGTCGCACCTGCTGCCGGAGCCCGGAGGGCCAGGGTGACCCGCTCCCCTTCCCCACTGCACTCTGGGTGCATAGTTGCTTCAGGTTGAACACTGGCTGCAGCTCTGGTTCTTTAAGCAGCGCCTCGGCAGCAGAGGAGCACTGTCCGCCAGCTGCAGTCGCTCATGTAGCCCCCACGCTAGGGCAGCAGCGCGCCTCCCCTCTGTTATTGCAGACAGCACAGCGTATGGGCGGCCATCCCTTGCTCAAGCCTCAAGCCGAACCAGTCTGGAAGCCCCGATCTCTGCCATGTGCTGAGAGATCTTCTACATAGATAACCCCTGAAATTCCTCCTGCTAGCCAAACCCAACGTGCCACTGTGGCTCTCTCCATAATTTCTTGCATTTGTTGGGTCTGTGGTTTGCCATTCTCTCCAAGGAGTGTCCCCACTTCCCCCACCATGTCCTCCTTGGAAGGGGCCAAAGTTCAGCCTGGATTCACGCTGGGCTAGGGCCCGGGATCTGCTCTGTCCTGCACTTTAGGAAAGGGGGGGGGCAATACCCCTCACAGAGATGTGGGCAGCAGGATCCCTGGGAGCCCGGACTGTGCCCCACTTCAGCCAGCTGACTTGGGGTGGCCCCCATGTGTAGGAGTCGCACTGTGTCCCCCAGTGAGAGGCGCAGACACCAGAAGGCTGGCAATGGGCTGTGCGCTGGAGGCACAGCTTCCCGAGGGCACGGCCAAGGCAACCATGTGCAGGCAAGCAGGTCCCCATGAGACCAGGCGGGCGGGCGGCTGACGGGAGGGTGGGCTAGAAGCAGTAGGCTCAGGGCAGGCGAGAGGCACCCTGCTGGGCTGGGCAGGGCGCCCCAGCCCTCTGGACAGGCGTGGGTGCACTGCCCTTCCCAGGGACTCTGCTGAGAGTTTCCATCCCTCCTAGCCTGGAAAAGCAGAAAAAGGTACATGAGATGTCAGGGTCACTTACTCTGTATGTGGCGGACGTGGGGGGCACCAGTGGGTGCTGCAGTTAGGAGTGCGTGGCTCAATAGCTCTGACCCTTGAGTAGGAGTCAGGATGCTCAAGAAGGAGTGAAATGCTCCTGGTAAACTGAGGGAAGAAGAGGCGCTGAGGCCAGCTGGGGGTTACCCAATAACCTCATAACCCACTGGAAGCCTCACTGCCCTGGGACAGGGGACCGACTGCTACCCAGGAGAGCTGCTGTGGGCTTGGGGAAGAGGGAAGCTGTCCTGGGACAGTGTGGGAGCGCTGGACGAGGCCCGAGCTTGGATCCTGGCTCTGCCGTTCAGCACGAGGACCTTGAGCATGTTCTCCTACATCCTGAGTCTGGCTGTGTCCATAAAAGGCCCAGAATTATAATTTGTCTTATAAGCAGTGAAGAGTGAATGAGAGAAGGGATGCCAGAGGACACTAAATAGAGGAAGGCTTTGCCTTTCCTGGGATAAGGAAGGGCTCTTGTCTTCTTCTCTGAGGCTTATTTCCTTGTCAGAAATCTTCTGAGCTTATTGCCTGTGCTTTTTAAATACTTTATCTATGGAAATTCAAGCCATTTAATGAAAACCCTCTCTGGCGCATTTCTAAGCTGGCTGGGTGGCGCAGGCTTGGGCCTCCATTCCACTGAGGAGGGAGCAGTTTCTCAGGACGGATGAAGTTGAAGGCCAGACAACAGTGGCACTACCAGAAAGAAAACTCTAGGAAGCTCGGGGCAACGGCTGTCCCTTCCTGAGTTCATTGGGGACCCGTGCATGCTGCCACTAAGAACCTTTGCTGGTCTTTTGAACAGGGTTACTGTGACAGCCGTGGAGGGACTGGGTGGGTTTTGTTTGTTTTTCTGGTACAGGGGATTGAACTCAGGACCTTGCGCTTGCCAGGCAAGCACTTGCTCTACTGAGCCATCTCTCCGGCCCCTGAGGGACTGGACATTTCTGTCTGGGCAGCAAGCTCGCATTCTGAAGCAACGAATGTGAAGACACCCACAGTGGCGGTCACCACGCAGCCTCGACTCTCCTCGCACTGAGACACTTAGAAAGGCTTGGCTCTGCTTCCTGCAGTAATAGTAAGCTTGCGGTGATCATCTTGGGCATTGATCTGCGCATTGACTCCTCATCTGCCCTTTCAGCCCTCGACTCCCCTATTAAGCCCCTCATTTGGGAACACGGGTGAGAGATAATCTCTAGGTACCTCTTCATCGCCTGTATCCTAAACTTCAGTGTCATGCTTAAGATCCCAGTTGCCTTTGACGTTCGTCTCATTGCAAATGGGGCTGATCCTATTACCAGATGCAATGACGTGCAGGAGGGAGTGCTTGCCACATTTGATTCCTTCTGCCCTGTGAACTGACTGCTTCCTCTTTCTATAATCCGACTCTCTTTTCCTGGGACAAAGCTATGGGGCAGTTACAAGAGGAGAAGACTAAGAAGCACACACCATAGAGGGGACTGAAGGCGGGCAGCCTGCAAGAACACACTGTGACCGCAGACACTCCTTGATTCTGCCGACTGTGCAGGAGAAACTCAGCAGGACCCCCAGAGCAGGTGGGTGGTGCAGCGCTGCCTTCCATGGATTGGGAAGAAGGCCAGCTATGCCCGAGGAAGGCCTGCTCTGCAGCACAACTGGAAACAGCAGGGGCAAGGGCGGCAGAGCGCAGCCCGAGCACCACTGGAAGTGAGGGCAAGGAGAGGCAGAGAAAGAGGAGGGGCTGCCCCGGATCTGGAGGAAGGGGCTGCTGGATGATGGAAGGAACACAGGGACCCTGCTTGTACTTGAAAGAGAAGGCGCTGAGGATGAAGCTCATGCCCTGGCCAAAAAAGGCATTGACTGAATTCATTAGCCGAAGCCCAGGAGCTCTGCACGGCCGCCACTGGACTAGACCCAGGCAGGGCAGGAGCAGATGAGGCCCCTCCGCCTCTGCCCCCTCCCCCACCCCCTTCTCCACAGCAGATGCTGCAGGGCACTTGCCCCAGCCGACAGCAGGCACCCGGGCTTCGTGGCAGTGCAGGGCTCTTGCCTCTGGGAAGGGAACTTGCGCTTTCCTCCGCTGCCTCTCAGGATGACAGGCTTTGTGCTTAGGTTTCCCAAGCAGACACTGACGCCAGCCCACTGGGAGCTCGAAAATGTTCCTGCCAGCCTATGACAGGTAAGGCATATCAGAGACATTTTAAAAATGTAGATCAAAGTGTCCCATCACATGCAATTTCCTTCCAGAATTTAGAGAGCAAAAGAATGCCTTGTTAATTGCATACATAGTAAGAATTGAGACATATTTAGGGTGAATACCATCGGTAGGGCCAATGTTCTTTCAAATTGCTGAGGCATGCTACACACAGACGACGACGTAAGAGGCCTAAATATTGCAATCGAACGTAGGCATCCCTGTGCTTAGTCATGCTTTGTTTATTTGCTAAGTTGGTGCAGCCAGCACAGGAGCAGGCTTTCCATCTCTCGTCCTGTGTATTTAAGGGCCACCTTGCCCTCCTGGAGACGGCGACGGTCTCCAGGCTCTCATCTGCCATCATTTCCACATCATGTGGACCTCTGCTCTGAAGCTATTATTAAAATTGCTGAAGACGTCCTCCGATACCCTTGGCAGACTCCAAGCCACTTCCCTCTCCGAAGACTCCTGCTCCTAATTTGGAAGCACTCAATACTAAGCGGAGCAGGAAGCAGAAGCCAGGCTCCTTCGAGATGGCCGAGCAGCTTTCATCTGGTGGCAGAGAGAGAAATAAATAAGATTAAGCCAGTGAGGAGACATCACTTGTGTGCACACTCAGGAAGCAAAGGAAGCTGTCCGTCCCGGGACCTCCACAGGGCGCCTGTCGACGCCGCCTCTTGTCTGCAGGGAGAGTTTGCCTTGCCCCTGGAGGCAAGGCTGAGAGCCCCATCCACAGCTGCACACTGGGACATGTGACCTCAGGCAAATGGCCTTGTGGCACTGGGCAGTGGGGAGTCGCCCAGCCTCACAGCAGGGAGGCTGAGGTCCTTGGACCCCACCAGTGCCTGCGGCTTCCGCTCCTCTGCGCCCCACTAGGTGTGAGCTCCCTGCCTTCTCTCTGCCCCTCCCAGCACCCACTCAGTGCGGCCTGGGCACTTCCGGCCCAGTCTTTCCTCTGTTGTCATCTTCTGTGAGCAGCTCGTGGCTTGACAGCTTAGGGTCAGTAGCCTCAGGTTCATGCCATAGCTGGATTCTGGAAATGCCTAGCCTGGCCCTAAAATGTGTCCTCCACTGGAGCAGAGGGAGAAACCAGCCCGCCCCAGCCCTCTCAGAGCCTTGAGGCATCGCCGCGCCCTTGGAGGAAAATGTGGAGTTGGCCCCCAACTCTCGGTGAGAGGTCAAGCAGCCCGCCATCACGCTCTTCCTTCGGCCCTGCACGTCTCCCCAGGCGTCTTCTGGGTCTGGTTCGCTCTGGCTTACCCCTGTGCAGAGGAGAGGCAGAACGGCGGTGGGCACACCAGCAGCCGAGCGTTGGCTGGTTTCCTTAGCCTCCCTTCAGTCTCCGTGGAATTTACTGCTCAAACCCAGGCTCCATTCAAGAGCCCCACAGTGCTAAATGGCGCTGGTCACCTAGTCAGCAGCGCTAAACCAAGAGCTCCCCCGGCCAGGACATGCACACGTGTTCACCCTAATTACTGCCAATCTGACGCTTGGCTGTCAGGCTGCCTGCAGCCTCAGTGGTAATTGTGACGTTTGCTGCACACCAGGCTCTCCTCTGCTGTCGACGCCTTTCAATATCCCTGTGAAGTGTATCATAGTTTTCCTCCTAGTTTGTAGACAAGCAATGGAGTTTCGCCGATAAGCTAAAATCATGCTCCCAGGCTGCTGACCAGAAGCCTCACTGAGTCGTGCCAGTCGAGTTACAGCCCCACTGCACCCAGGCCTCGGCCAGAGGCAGACCTGGGGTGCCGGAAGTGTCCCCCTTCCTGCCAAGAAGGGGCGGTTCGCTGGAATGCCAAGTGCTTATGCTGTAAATCTCTGCCAAGACGTCTGTGTGAGGCAGGCAGTGGAGAGCTGCTACTGAAGGCAAGTGGGCTGCTGGCAGCCAGGCTCCGGCAGTGAGGACAGCGCCCAGCCTCCCAGCTGAGCAGCACCGGCGAGGCACGCAAGGAGAAGCGCAAGGAGTGTGGCCTGGGGAGAGAGAGTCTGATCATGTGACACGTTGCAGACATGAAGACTACAGAATTATAAACACTTGTCCATATTTTGACACAAATATATTTAAATATGCACTGACCAATTTGGTCTTTCCCTTTCCTGTTCCTCTAAGTGAAGATGTTTCAGCAGTAGTTACCTTTAAGTTTAGTACAACTGTGATCCCAGAACTCGGGAGGCTGAGGCAGGAGGATCGCTGAGAGTTCGAGACCAGCCTGGGCTACAAAGTGAGCTCAAGGCCAGCCTGAGCTGCGTAGTGAGACCCTGTCTCAAAAGGACAAAAATAAGTAAATAAATAAATAAATTGCAATAAAAAAGGGAGTGACTCAGAAGAGGACACTTGTCAGACATGGTGAAACGGCTTCGCATCTTCTTTTGTGGACGTAAGTGGCATGCTTCAGTTTAATGGGATTGAAGCAGGACGTCACTACTGTCTTCATGTAGAAGTTATGTCTGGTGCAAAGAAAAGCACACGGAAGCTATGCTGGCAAGGGGTGGACTGTGGTAGCTTCGCGTGTTGTCAGTTTTGTGAAATGGGACCTGTGCCTCCCAGAGGACACTTTTCTGTGTGACTCTGGATTAGGGTTGGTCACAAAATATACTTATACAAAACTTGAGAAGTGAAGGCTATTAGCTGCCTTTCTTTTTTAAATTTTTAAAAATCTTTTCTCTATGTATTTAGTACAGGGTCTTGGTAGACAGCTCACACTCGTGGTAATACTACCTTGGACTCCCCATGCTGGGTGGCACTGGGTGCCACTACACCCAGTTTCTGTGGCCAGCGCAGTGCGCCAGGGTTAAGCGCCAGCACAGCATGTGGTAACGGAGGCCAGAGCCCGGTCCTTGGCTCACCAGCAGGCAGTTAGGCCATGGAGCTCTTTCCGCGCCCAGCCCCCGCCCTTCTGTGTCTGCTGCTGTGAGGTGCCCTGCCCATTCGTGGGGCAGCACCCACCGGCTAGCTCCTCCACCGACACCAGGCCTTCCGGCCCATCCCACAGGGCCCAGCGCAGTCACTGTCAGCTGCCGTGTGCCACCCACATCACCAAAGCAAGTCACTGAGGGCCAGTTGTGGAGTCCCACTGCCCCAGCTTTCCTGCTTTGTCTCCGTGTCTTTCCCAAGTGCTGTCATAACCGTCCCCTAGTGGTTTTGCAGCAGGCCCAACAGCCCTGCAGAGCACTCATCACTGTCCCTTTCTGTGCTGTGTCACCTCTGGTAACAATCTGTGATAACCTACTAATGATTTTATACCAGCAGAGTGCTTCTCAATCAAACATTAACATGCTTTCATTTTGCTTTTACAGCAGTTGTTCTAGGCTGGGTGTGGCGAAGCGTGCCTGTAATCCTGGCACTCAGGAGGCTGAGTCAGGAGGATTGAGAGTCCAAGACCAGCCTGAGCGGCAGAGTGAGACCCCATCTCAAAAAGACAAGACCGAGTTGCTCTGAGCGATGCCACGAGGGAAGCCATGCTGTCCCCAAGCTTGGAGCAGACAGGAGGCAGTGCCAGCGGAATGGGCTCCAGCTCTACCTCATGCTCATGCAGGCTTCTGAGGCTCTCCCGAGCTGACAAGTCCTGACTCTGTCTGCACCGAAACGGCAGGCTTGTTCGTTCCCTGCTGAGGCTCTGTCTGGCTTTCTTATCTACATCGAAGGGATCTCACACGCCCTTATTTCAGAGACAAGAGACTTCAGCAACCAAAGCTCCCAACAGTGACAACCAGCGACCACACAAGGCAGAGGGAGACCCCCAGGCTGCAGGCTTCCACCCGGGCCTGAGCCGTCTGCCCTCCGTTGGGCCGGTGTGTTTGCCCGGGCCCAGCCCACGTTACACCCAAGAGCCAGGGCTGGGGGCGCTGCCAGAGCTAAGCCTAGGGCCTAGCTGGGAGCTAGGGAGCCAGGGACTCAGAAGCCACTTCAGCCCTCATTTTCAGTCCATCCAGGCTGCTCTGCTGGGCCTGAGTGAAAACGAAAGACAGAAACAGTCAAGTTATTTATTTCCCTACTTAGCTGAGGTGGGCTTTTTCCTAAAGAAGAGGCATCTTGTTCCCTTTAAATCCACTTAGACAAAAACTAGATGTTATTGACAGAAGGGCTGTGATATGCATCTCAGGTTTTATATGGGGATTTTCATTTTGTCACATCCAGTTTAAGCTACCAGCCTAATTTAATTACAATTAATGAATCACCATTTACCCCGAGGCAAAACCAGGTTTTCTAGCTGAAGAGGTGCTTGGTGCACAGCATTCAAATTCATGACCTAGACCTCAAATTAACGGGCTGTCCATTAAGAATGGATGAGTGGCTTTGAAGACTGCATTTATCGTTGTCTCAGCGGTCTCCTGCAGTCCCCAGTGGTTCTCTGGAAGAGACAATCGGGGCAGGAAGACTGCAAAGGGAAAGTCGGCTCTGGGGCCCGGCAAGGTTTCACAGCAGAGGCAGCGGCAGTGGTGGCCCAGTGTCGCCCTTGGGGGCTCCCGAAAAGGTGACCCCTTTCCCTCCTGCTTCAGGGGGAGGCTGGTTCTCAGCAGAGGCAGCGCTTCTGGAGCCAGGAAAAACCACGCTGCTGAGGACACAGATCTCCATGGTGGCAGGGGACACTTCCCACTGCCTCTTGGTGCTGGGGAAGAGGGGAGGGACAGAGAGGCAGCATGCCTGGGTGGCAAGGTCGCCTGATGTGTCAGCAGGACTTTGGGTGACTGAACCGCTGGGAACAAAGACCCCAGCTTTTCTGACACCGGACAGGGTGCATCCCATGCTAGATGGAGCAGGTCCTGAAGGGAGGTAGAGTGGATGAGTGAGACGTGGGAGCTCTTGATGTCTCCGCGCTCCAGGCCTGGACAGTGTGGGGAGCTCAGGCCTTATCACCTCATTCTTCCTCTTCTGGGTCAGCTGTACATCTTCCTCTGGACTGAATGGTGCCTTTGCTGAAAGCTTGTGCCACGGAAGCTACACAGCAGCACTGGGAAGCGCATGACACAACCTGGGTTTTCTCGGGAGTGGCAGGGAGGCTGGGGGACTGTGAGGTCACAGTCATGCAGATGCAGCTTCCGCTGGTGGGTCTCAGCATGGACAGAAGAAGTTGCTCTGAGTGACCCAAGTTGGCACAGTGGAGATGTCTGTCTCCGCCCCAGACAATGACAAGAGCTGGGCGTGGGCGGCCCCTGTCCTGCCCCATTGCAGACACCCTCTGCATGTGCAGGAAGTGGCTCGGGCTGGGGCAGATGCTCTGTGGGGCCGTGGGGTCTTCCGCTTGGGGCTGAAGTTTGCTGCCTCCTCCTTCTCCGGCTGCAGTGCCAAGGGATGCGAGTGGTGCTGGAGAACAGCTCACCTGGAGACGGCAGGCGGCCCCCGGTTTGCTGCTGTCTCCCTCCTGGCTAGGCTCCCAGTGCTTCTCTGACATGATCATGTGGATGACCGAAGGACATCTAGTCCCCAGCAGTGCAGACATGCGCATGAATGACCGTGTGGGGTGCTGTTACATTACATACTTCACTTCTTGACAACCGCACCATTTGGTTGAGAAGTGCTCCTGTCACCATTTCACAGATGAGAAGATCGAGGCTGGGCGACTTTTCTCGGCATCACATCGTCTGCCCCCTGGAGTCGGCATCCAGACCCCGGCAGGCTGACTGCACGACTCGCAGCTTCCTCACATTGCTGCTCAGGTTCGCCTCGTGCTGACAGAAGTGCCGACAGCAACAGCCTCTTGCTGCTGACTGCCCACTTACAAGGATCACTGGGTTTCACCAAAACCCTGTGACGCTGGGTCTGTTGTGGTCTGCACTGCATGGAAGCGCAACTAAAGCTCTTCGTGAGCAGTTTACATAATGAGGAATGCAAACAGAAACGGTCACGCAGAGGTTCAGCCCCCACGTCCCTTTGCAGTTCAAACGCAAAAGCACTAATGCACACAGGTCTTTCCAGCAACATCAACACCCCATACCCAGAGAGGTTTCTGAAGCAGCTCCGGAGCTGGCGGGGGAATCAGGGACCCCAGTGTGCTGCTCCTGCCGGCTGCTGTCCTGCCCAGCAGTGAGGTCCCCTCAAGTCCAGGCCAGCCTGGAGCTGGTGACTTCTGGTCCAACCACTTCCCTGTGACAAATCAGGCCACTGTGAGCTCTCTGCTGCTCCCCACCCAAGACCAATGATGGACAGTAGCGAGGGTGCCTGTGTTCATGATGGAGAAGGGGCCACTGCGATCCCTGGCCACTTGGTGGCAAGCCCTTGTGGCCCTCGGGCTGCTGTGGGAACTCAGGCCAGGAAGGGAGCAGACAGAAGGGCCTGGGGCTGTGTTTGTTTCCTGTGGCCTTGGGCAAGGGCCCACAGTATCTGTGTGTACAGCAGCAGCATGGCTCAGTAGCAAAGCCCTAGAAGTGTACTCCTTCATACTGCTGGGGCCAGAAGTCCAAATTCAAGGTACAGAAGGCTCTGAGGGAAAAACTTCTTAGCTCTTCCTGCTTCCAGCTGCTCTGTGTGCAGTGAGGTTGTGACAGCAGAATCAGGCTCTGCCCTGGCTGCCTTGCTCCTCTTCCATCTGGCAGGTCGCCTGGCCCTGGCTGAGGCTGCGTGGCTGGTGCAGGTCAGTCCACCACGAGATCCTTAAGGTTTCTTTTCCAGATCCGAGGGCATTTGTTCACCGGGACACACCTTTTGGGGACTGTTGTTCAGCCCACCACAGGGTCCATGTTGCTGGCACTGCTGGCACTGGGGTGGCAAGTGACTGAAGGCACAACTGTGGCACAGATGCCACTCGGGGCCTGGCCTTCCTGTCTACAAGGTGATTGCGTTGGTCACTAGGAGATGGGCATTTGGGCAGACAGAGCCCCTGGGCTGGGATGAGTGCCCTAGAAAGAGGCCCTGAGAGCTGTCCGGCCACTTCCGGTCCTGATAGGGACCATGGAGAGGCATTTGCATTGCAGAGGCTGCTGGGCTGGTCCTGGGCTAAGAAATCCACTGCTGTCTGCGAGAGGCCTGGTCTCCTGATTTCATTAGCAGACTCAGCAGCTAAAGGCCGATGCCCTGCCTCAGCGGAGGTGGCCGCTGTTCCCCCACCTTCCACTCTGGTGTCCACTATGCAAGGCCCTGGTGCGCAGCTCACTCTAACACCAGCCTTGCCCTCTGCTTTCTCAGATCCTCCCCGACTGCGTGGCAAAGGCGTGCTGCCTGTGACCCTCAAGGTGCATGGGCCGAAGGAGGGAGTGCCAAGGTGGGGTACAGGGCAGATGTGGGGATGCAGCAGGGCACTGGCAGAAGCCTGGGCTCTCCTGTGCCGCAGCGAAACCCCAGGTCCAGGGGGCAGAAAGTCTAAAATGCCACAGCTTGAGCTAGGCCGAGCCAAGGCCTGAGCCGAGCGTGCAGACCTTCCCATGTGGCTCTGGGCAGCAGCACCTGGCCAGCACCCTTTGGTCCTCCTGGGACAAACTTGGGCACACCCATCTTACAGATGAGGAAGGCAGGGCTCACAGCGGTTCACTGTCCAAGAACACGTAAGCCACAGCTTGCAGAGAGAGCCTTGAACGCAGGCCTGCCCGAGTCCAAAGCCAAAACTGAGTCACTGAAACAGACTGTAACAAAATTATATATATATATATATATATATATATATA
>NDGM011193694.1:0-10304 GCA_002564305.1 Octomys mimax | reverse complement strand
AGTTTTGAACTAATAGTGTTTAAACAAGATATCATGTCTGCATCTTGTACTATGAATAACTACATGAAGACAACAATATGCAATGTATTAATTATTATAACTGTCCTACTAACCTATTTGGAAACTGTCTCATTGTTATTATTTTTCAATAAAATTAATAAAAACAATAAAGGTTAAATTTGTTATCTCCTGGCAAGGACCTTCTCTACAGTTTTCACATGTCTTATGCCTTTGAGAAAAGCTGAGTTTAGGGGTTATAAACTGATTTACCTGAAGAAGGACTTTTCAAGCAACATTCAAGCTGTGACAGATACTAATGTTTGCTTTTAGACAGATTTAAATTGACAATCTGAAGCAAAAACCAGAGCAGAAGTCTTTGAAAAACTTTGATTTTGAACAGAAAAGAACCATGCATAAAGTTGGAGCCAAAGGAGGTATGGTTTCTGAAGAGATTATTACCGTATAAAAGAAATTGATTGCTTTGGACTGCACAAAGAATATATGTACTTTGAGGATGTCCCATTAATCACAGGGCCCCACTCATTGCAGACTTAGGGTGCAGAATTATAAATCTTCTATTTGGGAGTGGAGCCGTGGGCCCAGCTCTGGCAGGCCATTTGGAATTGTTCTCTGGGATTCATTGCACCGTGTTCAGTTGTATCTGCATTGAAAGTTGCAGGAGCCATGGTCCCAGGGTGTCTAACTGCTGCTCACATTGGCAGAGGACTTTGGTGTCATACATATGACATTATATTTTTTCAATCAGGCCCCATATAACAGTTGTAGAATCATGGAGGTGTCCTCCAAGTTTCAAAGGAAGGCTTGTGTGGCCAGACAATGTGTCCCTGAAAGGAGGGTGTATGAAATTGTGGGAAGGAAGCCCAAGGCGCAGTGGAAACCCTGGGAAGTCAGAGATGCCAGGAATGTGAGATGTACATCAAGGTGAGCTATAGGCACTGCGTGGGGCCAGCCCAGTAGAGAGGCTGCAGCCTGCACGGTCACTGGGGTGGGCCCACCCAAATCCTTCAGAATATCTTACACTGTCATATGTTCTAGATGAAAGACATAGAGCTACAGAAGTAGACATTTGCCTGCTGGATTTCATTCTTGCTTAAATCTGATCTTTTTCACTCTCCCCAATTCACTCTTTTGGAATCAGAATGTTAACCTTGTGCTGTTGTATATATTACTAGTTTTTATTTTTGTAGGGTAGTTTAGAGTTAAGAGTTTGCTTTGATTCTTTCTTCTTTATTTTTTTTTTTTTTGTATTTAAGAGAAGGGTCTACAGGGTGTTCAGGGTCTCATTACTAGATCAGACTCATAGTGGGCCTGTTTACAGCCCCCCAAGATCTGGGATTACAGGTGCATGCCACCATGCCCAGTCTCAATTGCCATCTCAGCGCACCCCAGGGGTAGGGCTGGCATGGCAGGCCTGAGGATCAAACTGCTTTGAGTCTTGAAGGAGACTTTGGCTCAGACTTTTGAGCAATGCTGGAACTGTTTATTCTTTGAGGAATGGATTATTGTATCATTATATATTTCATTGTAGATATATAATAACTAACATGATAGTTATATCCTGTTAGATATAATCATTAAGTTGTAATTGTGTTTATTTGGAGATTTAATGTGGCTTAAGGAGGTGTTTAGGTACTTTCTTAGTCACCTTCTTGCTGCTGAGATACCATACTTGATACAAATTTTAAAGAGGTCTATTTTGGTTCATGCTTCAGAAGTGAACATCTTTATCTGGTTGTAACATGGCGGGAGGACCTGAGCAGAAGAATGCTGCTCACATCATGGTGACAAAGACAACAGAAAGAAGGGAGCTGGGAGAGAAACACACCCTTCCACGCACACCCCCAGTGTCCTTCCTCCTCCATCCAGGCCCAAAATCCCCATAGCCAGTCAGCAGTAGTGTCCAGATATTCAGATCATCTTGCCAAAGCCCTGCCTATAAATGAAACCCTT
This sequence comes from Octomys mimax, assembly GCA_002564305.1. Lineage (NCBI taxonomy): Eukaryota > Metazoa > Chordata > Mammalia > Rodentia > Octodontidae > Octomys > Octomys mimax. The sequence goes on along the minus strand of NDGM011193694.1, from coordinate 8,333 downwards.
AAGGGACACCTAGATATAAACCACAAACAGACAAGGCGTGTAATATGATGGTTAAGCCAGAGTGTCATTTTGATTGGAGGGACCATTAATCATGATACACCCAATGAATGAATAGATTAAAATTGCCTCGATTAGTGCCATGCATGGTGGCACCTGCCTGTGATCCCAGGACTCAGGAGACTAAGACAGGAGGATAGTGGGGAGTTTGAGGCCAGCCTGGGCTACAAAGTGAGCACAAGTCCAGCTTAAACTGCATAGAGAGACCCTGTCTCAAAAAGACCAAAGGGGGGGGGAACGGATTACAATAGATTGAATAGATTAAAAATGCCTAGCAGATTAGTAAATTTGTGGGTGTGTCTGTGGATGACAGATGCAGACCAGGAGACTGAGGGGAAAACAACCACACAAGTGTCAGTGGTACCAACAAATAAGTTTATAGCTTAAAAGCAAGATAAAAGAGAAGGAAAAGGAGCTTCAGTCCCTCCTTCGTTGCCGTTGCCTTTGGACAGTAGACTGCAAGTCTCCAGTTTCTTCAGCCTTCCTTCCCACACTCGCACCAGTGACCTTACAGGGAATTTCCAGGCTTCCAACTTTTGTCGTCATGCTCTGTAGCTTCCATTGTTTTGGCTGAGCAGCTGCTATCCTCTTCCGATTCTGCTCCTGCACACAGCTATTGTGGATTTTCCTGCCTCTGAGGATATGAACTGAATGAATCAGTCCCCACACATAATTATACAATTTTTAAAAATTGTTTCTGTTTCTCTAGAGAACCCTAACTAACACAGTTATCTTCAGAGCTTCCCAGGGATTTTAGACACAATTCTGGATGTGTCTGGGTGGGTCATCAAAGCACACCCTGGAGGACTATATCTGGTATCTAACTCCTTCTTCCCTGACAGTGTTTCCCTCCTCTGCTTGCCAGTCACCAAAAGCTGAACATATTTGGTCATCCACACCCTTCCACCAGGATGTTTTTGCCATTGAATCAACTGACTAAGGACTGAGTCCTCTGCAACCATGAGCACACATAAGCCTTAATTCTTCTAACTTATGTATGTCAGGTATTTGCTCCCAGTGATAAAAACTAATGCAGGCATGGACTGAAATTTGTAGAGTTTCAATTTAAATTAATACTTTGTGAGAAACAAAGTATCAACTTTTGGTATTGTAAGAAATGAAGTCATTGTGTGCAATAATTTATGTGGATTGGCATGGCATGGAACTACTTGAATGAACATGTAAAGAACCCCATAAAGCATAAAGTACATAGTAAATGTTGAAAAGCTAAGTATCAGTGAAAATGAAAATATCATGTAAACACATCTCATAATAAATGAAAGGCAAATGAGAATGTTGGCTGAAAATATCTCACCCATTTTTTCTTGGGGACCACTGACTGTAAATGACAATAATCTTTGTAAGCTTAGTCAACACAAATGCTAGGTATGTAACATTCAATGATGCCGTTATTACTCTTATCATTTGTTTATAGTTGTATAGCAGTGATATGAGATCATTTAGAAGGTGTAAAGATAACAACAAACCATCTTCACTCTAATACGGGATTCATATTGTTCATCAGAGGAACTACCAAAGCAACTAGGTCAAAAAAGAAAGCTATTGAAGGCCATCTTTTCCAAGTGTCAGGGCAGGGGATATAGCTAAGAAGTACAGCACCTGCCTGGCAAGGACAAGGTTGCGAGTTTTATTCCAAGTTCAAAAAGGAAAAAAAAAAAGGTAAGCGCCTAAAAAGTTGAAGAGAACCTTCTCAGTTGCTCTACCCTTTACCATGTCTTTCCACTCACTCCGCAGTAGCAAACAAGAGCATTCTGAATATAAACTAGACATGACAGTTGCTGACTAGGGAAGAGATTATGGTATCATTATCCCTCATCACCCAAGGAAAAAATAGTCTTTGCTTTCCTGTAGAACTGCTCATAACAGAAGAGATTGTAAGGTAAGCTCCAAGTAGCTAAATTATATCACTTAAGGCAGTAGTTTTTCATTTAGGATGTCTTACTTGTGTTCCAAACAGAGACAAAGAAAAGCAATAAGAAGCAAATGCCCAGTGGCTTTCTGTAAGGAGTATTTCCAGCAGGCAGAGTTGCTGGTGTTCGAAGACCAGCCCAAAGGGCATGTGGGTCAATTTGCTCAGATAGCTATAATGAATGCTACGAAAGCAATGATTCTGTCAGATCATGTGCAATAGCCTGAGATCATTGAGATATCTTTTATTCCATGTAATATAATCTCTCAAGGCAAAAGACAGCAGTTCTGTACAGCAAGGAAACATCACTAATTCCATTCAGAGACATCAACCTTATTAGAAATGGAGCCATTTGGTATCATCCTGATGAATTCTAGCTGCATTTTAAGTAAAACAATACAATATTCAATATCTCTGCCTGTGAGCTCTTTTATCTGAGGGGCAGTTACTTGTATATTGTTATTTGAAGCAACTTTAGGAAACTCACATGGAGAAAGAGCAAGAATAAAAGATGAATGTATAAATTAGCATTACGAACTCATTACTGGACAGAAGCAAATAGTAATTTCAGTCATTTTCAGGCCTGATGAGATGACTTGAATGATGACTTGAGTGATGAGTACAAGAGTTGGATACTCTTTTTTGTCTCTCTACTGAAATATATGGAGTTTAGTAAAGTCCAGATCATGTGGCTCAGTGGGAATAGTGTTGGGCTGGTGCCCATAAGAACGGATCATCATCCTAATTCTGCCATTTGGTAGCTTCATGGCCCCGGACAATGATTGAATTTTATTGGCTTCCTTTTGTTTGTAACCTAAGAAAATTTAACTAGATGATCCCTATAGTTTGCTCCAGCTATAAAAATCTAAGATTCTAATTAAAATCAGCCAGTAAGGTTTGCATACCAGCAAAACACAGCCAGAAGATACTCATGCTGTTAGAGACTCTTGTTTGAAGGTTGTAGCATCTGAGAAGTTGTACAGTAACACCAATAGCATATTAATCGTTTCACTCTGCATGTAAAATTTGGAGTTATGACCACTAAGAGATAGAGCTAAGTTGAATATTTAGCAAGCAGATGTGTCTCGTTATAGTCGAAATGATGGGAAACACCAATATATACATGTTGGATTATTTTTTTAGACCTGAATCTCTCGAGGAAATAATACATTTTTTAAAAACTCTAAAGCATTTCTCTCTTGTGCTCTGCCTTGAATCCTCTCTGGCTCACTGGTATCGAGTTAGGCTTATAGAAGCAGAGCCTGAGACAGGGGTTTTTGTTAGGAGATTACTAGAGGGTGTAGTCCCGATAGAATTTATACGGAGTGCAGAAACCAGGCAAGTAAAGGAGAAAAAAAGCAACTTTGCTTCCTGAAGAATTAGGCCGGCCTGTATCTCACTGAGATTTGTAAAAGTAGAACTCAAGTTTTTCTGTGCTTCAGAGCAAGGCTGTCTGTGGCTTCTGAGTTATTCATCCCGAGAGCACACAACTCTTTGCTTTCTCACCAGGACCCAGACCACTTTTCTTTCCAACAGCTATTAGAGTTAGACACAGCCCTAAAAGAAACAAAGCAGCCTTGACTTTCTTTGCTGTAGTCAAACTCTTAGCGTGAGCCCCTTTGCATTTCCTCATACTCTGTCAGCATGAGGGAATAGAAGATAACCAAGTTCTTTTACTTAGGCTAAGAATGACTTGGAATTGAATGTCAAAATTTTTCGTAATAATTCATACAAAAATCCACTTTATTCCTCTGGAAAATGATGCCTTATTTAGAAATCCAGAGCAGAGGAAGTGTAACTAACTACTGCTGAAATATGCTACAAAGTCGTAGGGCTGAGAGGAGGAAGCCCTCTGTCTCCTAGCAGGTTTCCGTGGATGTTTCCTGTGACACCATCTAGGCCTGTGCCACGGTCTTACTGGGCCAAACGTAATCTTCAGCATGCTGAACATGGGGGCGCACCTCCGGAGCAGCTACTCCTGGCTAAGCCCCCAAGCCAGTGCCCAGAGCAGATTGTCCTGGGGCCTATGCTCTACAGGCCCCGGTGACAGCCTCAGACCTCAGGCCTGTAGCACTTTCATCCTGAACCATTAAGAGTTCTGTGACAATCATAAGTGTTCCGTCAATACACAAGAAGAGCAAGGGAGCCAGAGAAAAGACACTTTTGGAGCTTTCTTGATACCCTGATGTGCATCTCCAGCGCTTACCTCTGACTTCCCTGCACCTGCAGGTGGTAGGAACAGTTTCAGGTGCACCACGGACAATCTCCAACTTTAAATAGATACTTTCAGGGCCTGTGAGATAGTTCAATGGACTAAGCACCTGTTTTGGCAAGTGCAGCAACCAGGGTTCGATCCCCGGTCCTGCCCACAGGGCATGCTGAGCCAGCAACCGAGTCTGGGCATGGTGGTACACACCTGTATTCCCAGCGCTGGGGAGGCTGAAAACAAGAGGAGCTGTGGAGTGAGACCGTATGCCAAATACATAAAAATGAAAAAAAAATTTAAATATATATATATATATATATATATGTATATATATATTTTTCATCTGCTTCTGTGCAGAGTGCTTCCTTCATACCATCTAGAACAACTCAGCAGTACCAAGAAATTAATGCTGCCCCCAGGGGCAATCCTCAGTAGGGGCTAAATGAGAAATGTGGATACATACCCTGGGCTTCAGGTGCTGGTGGGGCACACTCCCAAGGAGCATCCCTTACAATTTCTAGGAAGGTAACAAGCAAGTGAGGTTATTTGCTGACCACAGTGACAGAGCGTTCATTACTACATTCTTCATTAACTTTTCCTTTTTAATGCAGCTGGATAAAACTATAGATGACTCAAGTCATTTTGAATTTTAGATGAACACTGAATTATTTTATTAGTGTAAGTATTTCTCATGGAATGTTTAAGATATACTAAGAAGTGTTTATTTGAACTCTCAGCAGAATGAGAATTCTGTATTTTTTTATTTGTAAATCTGGCAAGTGTTTTCATTTTCCAATTTCCTCACTTCCTAAAACACCAAATAAACAAGGCTGAAGCCCTGTTTGGGAAAAATTCATATTAAGACAGGATTCAAATGTTTCGCTTCCCTGAGCTGAAGACTTAAAAAAAATTCTTCATGAGTTCTCTCTTTTCTGCCAATTCAGTCCTGGTTTTATTCTGGACAGAAATTCTCAGTTGAAGTTCATATTGTAAGCTTACCCTGCATAATAAGATGTAAACAGAAGCTTTTTGTTTTGTTTTGTTTTGTTTTTGGTGGTACCAGAGATCAAACTCAGGACCTTGCACTTGACTAGCAAGCGCTTATTCCACTGAGCTATCGCCCCAGCCCCAATAAACACAAGTTTTCTAATAAAAATTGAATAGACAATAGCTGATTTAAGTTACTTTTTAGGAAAATAGTGCATTTTTATCTTTCTTTCTTTTCTTTCTTTCTTTTTTTTGCGGAACCAGTTTATCTTTCGTCTTACTTCTGGTTGAGAATACAAATGTAAAGGCCAGAGCTCCAGCCGCCACCTGAGCCAATAGGCTAATGTTAGGATTGGAACCAGTGCTGGAGTCGCACAACCCCAGGCATATGGTCTGTCGCTAAGCTACATCCCCAGTTGGGCTCTACAGTAAAAACGCGAAGACCAAGTGCCTCCAATTAAAATGTCTCCGAGCTGCCTGGCTATGGGCCTTCCCTACCTGAGAACAGAATCACTCTTTCACTTGGGCTTAGGAGACTGAGTTTCTAAGTGCTACATGAGGTTCCTAACTACATGGAAAGTACCTGCCACAATAGGGACTTTTTAAATTCTCAAATGGGACTGAAATTCTCCCTTTAGTTGTTGTTTTTGTCAGAAAAGCCTTTTCCGATTGGCCTAATTTAAAAAAAAAATTAACTGCCACTTTCTCCATTGCTCTCTACCCTCTGTGTATGTATTTAATAATGTCTAGTTTGAGCTTTCGTGAACAGACAACTGAAGTAGCATTTACAACTACTTGGAACAAAGCAAGCAAATGATACATGGTGTTCACTATTATGCCCAGCTTCAAATCAGGGAACAGGATTAAGGAGCCAACAGCAGATTTACGTTCTGGGTCACTAGGGTTTTCACGCTGATTTTTTTCTATCAGGAGATAGAGATTGTATTTTTTTTTCTTGTGATCTTAATCCAAGATAATAATTTTTTTTGCAGTGGATTATTTGCACATAAACCAGAAAGAAATCCAAACTGTACTAAAATAAGTAGGAATAAAGCAGTACTATGTATGCAACTTTCTTTCAAGTGACTCAGAAAAAAAATTATAGATGGATAGAAGAGATATATAACACATAGGTGAATATAAGATAGATATGACGAAATATTAGCTGTAGGTGAACTGTAGCAGAAGAATGAGATTTTTAGTATTGGTCATATAACTTTTAAGTTTAAAATTGTTTCTAAATATAAAATTTTTAAAAAGTGACTTTCAAATAACTTACAAACCACCAAAGTGAAGCGCAGGCCTTCACTTAGAGATACAGAAGTCAGAACCCAGTACTAGCTGCGATGTATTTCAACCTATTTGTGCAACTGAGAGAGTTAATTCTACACTTTTAATATTACTGAACTTTTCGTTTATCGCGTTTTTATTCAAAGCAAGGCTCCCTGGTTTCTGTAGTGCCCCACTATTTACTTTAGATAAATTCGAACAGGAGTGTAGCCTGGCTTCTAGGGGAAGAGGGTGTCCCGCTCCCGCAGCTGTAGACGGAGCAGGTGCCCTGATGTGGAAAGGGGCCGGTGAAAACCAACCCTGCACTCTGCTGCACGGTTTCTGCCTATACTAGAGGGATTGCTTTCTTTCTTCTCCTCCTTTAGTGTGTGTGTGTGTGTGTGTGTCTGTGTGTGTGTGTGTGTGTGTTTCTGGGTTTTTAAAATAGGTCCGAAGGAATGGAAAATTTCTGTGGCAGCTGATAGCGAATCCAGCACGGCTCATTTGCATATAGATGTTTCAGTTTGCGGTTGCATAATCCCCCGAGAGAGGCCTGGTTGAAACGGGCAGCCAGGCTGGCACAGGGCTGCCGGGTTCCTAATGAAAACTAAATTGAAACTTGGGAAACATTTGCCTCGGAGGTGATCAGGCTTTTTAAAGTATCAATTTCAATCTCAAAGATGCAGGTAGGCCCGTGCCAGGTTACCCCTCACCCTTTAGCTCTAAAACAGAGAGGGAGGGGGTAAGGAGTAAAAGATAAATGATTAGAAAAAACTCGAGTTAACTAGTTCGCCTCCTTCCCTTAGCAATTCTGCCTGAAGAATTCAAAAGAGTGAACAAGGAGGAAGGTAGAGACGAGATGCAGAGGCTCGCTTTGCTGGAAAGACAGTGGAAGCCGCAAAGCTCTTTTCCAGGTATCCTGGCGAGGCAACCCTTGGAGACAACTGGTAATCCATTTAGAGGCCCAAGACTTTTCAGATTGAATGTTCCTCTGAACTTGACTGTGGGCTAAGCAGATAAGGACGGCTCAACAACAAGATAATGTGGAAAGAAAAGAGATTACCAAAAGGTCAAAAGATTAGCCTGGGGATAAGAGGAAATCAGAGGAAAATAAGGGAAAAGGTTAGAAACTGATACCAGGCAAGAAAGATAAATCAAGTGAGCAAGTGGAGGAAGTGAACATAGGAGGAGAATAAGAAATAGCAGGGAATTGGTCTCCAGGTAAGAGAGAAGGACAAATATAATTAATAATAAAAATGCAAGAAAGCAAAAGGGCTGATAACGCAAATGAAGAAAATAAAAATAAATATCCAACTGATATCTCTAAGGCTTTTTTTACCCGAATCTAATTAAAACTGGCATGTCATTTTTTAAATTTCTTTTTCTCATCTGCAGAACTACTTCAATTTTTTTTTGTTATTACCACTACTGTTTTCTTTTGATCAGTCTATCCTAAATCTTACTGTTTCAACACCTGAACTAAAATATAATATCTTTATTCATTAGCTAAATCATCACAAAATTGGATCAAGCTTTTGATTATTGAGTATATTAAAGAATGTATAAATGTGAGTGACATAACACACACACACATGCACACAAGCACACAGATACAAACCTGCACATGGACTATCAATATGTGCATGTACACACGCAAGATCATTAGCTATAGAACATATTAGTAATTAAGTGCACATTGCCCATGAGGTAGAAAATTGATTTACCATTTGGTGACATGCATAGCCTTTATGGAGTGGGGTGCCTGTTATATTTAAGGTTAATTCTTAAGTGGTACTCTTTACTCTCAGTCTTTGTGTCCCCACTGCCCATAGTTTAGTGTCACAGAAATAAGTGCTGATGAAACATAATGTTTTTTTTTTTTTT
>NDGM011193688.1:0-10123 GCA_002564305.1 Octomys mimax | reverse complement strand
ACCTTGAAAAAAATTATTTTATTAGTACATGTTTGCAGCATACAATTGTCTTGGTAAGTGGTTATATGTACATGTTACAGCTTTTTCTTTTCTAATCCCCTTCCCTCCCTTCACCTCCTCCTCTGATTTCCTTACAGCATTTTAAATACTTCTTAATATTGTTTGTCTTAGCTCATGTTATGGCATATGATGTTTGCACTGATTGGAGATATTAGGATCCCATATGTGGCACATATCTATTCCTCTCATTTCCTCTTCCCTTCCTCCTCACCTCTTGTCCTTGTTCCCTTGGATTGCCCTGAGATCTTTAAAAATGAGAGGAAAAATACAAGAGTGAATAACACAGTATGGATAAATAACACTCTGTAAAACTTGTACTTCATTAGTGTGCGTGTGTGTGTGTGTGTGTGTGTGTGTGTGTGTGCCCATGCTCATGCACATATATGAGAGGGATGCTGCCTTGACTGCCAAATTCAACTTTACATGCCAGTATAAAAATGCTTTGAAGACATTGCCTTAAAGTTAGGTAAATTGTTTTAGCTAAGCTCAACAAATATTGTAAACTGCTAAAGTTAAGTTCTTTTTAAAATTTCGTTTTAAATTTGATATATGTTATAATATGCAATTACATTCATTTTGGGGAACTGGTCCATATACGTATTGCATTTTCATTGATTTTACTCCCCTTCCTGATTGCGCCTCTCCATCTCCCTCACCCCCCGACCTCTTTCCTGTCTCCGCAATGCCTACCTTCCTGTCATCTTTCATGTACTTTGCTCTTGGATTTATTTATAATTGAGGTTTCTTGTCTAATAGAAACCATGTGACACTTAACCTTCTGTGTTTGATTTATTTCATGTAGCATTCCAGTCTCAAAGGGCATCTGTTTTTGTACAAATGACTCAAGTTACCTGTTTCATGACTTTGCCATCAGAATTCCCTTCTATTTCCTCTAAACAGTCTACCTTCGAGAAGAATACTGACCCTTAATTCTTTTCTCTGTAAATCCTCTAATTACTCCAGCCAGCCCAATGACTTATTTGAAATTTCTAAGTCAGCCTAATCATTATAAACATTGTAATTCTATTATATCATTTTACCCACTCTTGTAATTTTAAAACTCTTTGAATATTTAGAATGTACAAATGAATGAGATTGAAGGCCATAAACTTCAGCTTTTATTTCTTTTCTCCCAGAGTAATGAATATGGAATTATGAACATAATTGCATCTCAATCAAATGTTATTACATAATTAAAATAATTGCTAAAGCAGAAAAAATATTCAAGGCCTCTTAGTAGTTTTACTTTTATCCTACCTTGTAACATTATAATGTCACAGTGAGTCTAGCCTTTGCTAAGGTGTTTTTCTCTCATAACATATGTTTATAAAAAGTATTCATAAGTAACTTGCTGTACTTTCCAAGGTACATGAAGACCTCACACTATTAAGGTCATATTTTCACTGGTACAGCATTATAAAAGTTTTACAGTGATGACATTTTCTATGGAAATGATTATTACAATGACCAATAATTTTATATATTCTCAAAATGATCAATGTTCAGTAGTACTATCTCCTATTCAATCGTCATATGAAATATAATTGAGATTAAAAAGCAGGCTATCAAAGAAAAAGAGTATTTGTCCTAGTGGTTGGTTGTAGAAATCATAGATAGTGTTTTGAATGAAACAGACAAGTTCAAGGATAAGAGCAGATTTTTTTTCTGTTCCAGGCAAGAAAAAGGTTTAATAATCATGTATATAACCCTGAGATTTAGCTGTGTAATTCCACTGAGCAGGCGTCATGTTGTGCTATTCTACGTCTCAAGGAGTAGCATATGCTTCATTCCATCTGCATGAAGAGGCAACATGGAAAAGGAGATCCATTATTTCTGGATGTTTTTGTATGTTTTTCACCTCCAATCAAGTTCCAAGTTATGCCCTGGCAATACCCATTTAATCCTGCGACCCATCAAGGGCACCTAAGAAAATATTCACAAGTAGCGTTAGAACGACAGCAAAAGATAACCTGATATTCATGGTGAGAGGAATATCCCTGTAAGAGAAACTTAAATTGTATTTATCATGTTCTTCTGAAAAGTAGTGAAGTACGAGGTCTATTTTTTTTTTCAGAAAAATTATCAGGTAAAAATGACTACCTTAAAAACATACAACTGGTAAAAGCGACTACGTTACAAACACACAACTTCAGGACTTAGAAGTGTAAAATTCATCTCATTGTAAATGTCTCAATCTATTGACCCTTCATAATGAGTGAATCATTCGCATCATCTCCCCCAGAAACTCATAAGCTCAGTTATGTCAAGCTTTACACTGGGTTTGATGGATCTGACAGTCGAGAAACAGCAGGAGAAAAATATCACTCTCTGTGACTAGTTTGCTTTGTGTAGTATTTTTATCTCCACTGAGAGCGAGTTGCAGTGCAGAAGCAATCTGTCTGCATCTGCATATTCTCTAAGGCATCTCTCACTCCCAGGAGTTTAAGGATATGATGTCAGGATTTTCCATGTTTTCATCCTCTGCCATTTCCAAAGCACAGAGGCAAATGGGCAGCAGTAACCTAGACATATAACCCCTTGGTGACCCTATAAGTGTCTAATTGTAATTGGTGCAACAGATTTATGTGTAAGAAGTATCTGCCTGTTAAGATTTTTGTATATTTAAAAGTCACTTTACAGAAATTAAATACCATAAGTGAATTGTTAATAGATAATTGTATGCAATAATAATTGGAAGCTAGATAAACACTCCACTTGCATTTGTGTTGTAATATTTTTGAAGTACACTGATTTCCCTGTAATTCCAATAGGATGGAACATTTTCTTAGAAGAGTGAAGGATTAACAGAAAAGCAGGGGAAGGGAAAATTTCTCAGGATATGATGCATGTCTCTGGTACAGTGCTCCTTTATTTCTAGAAAAATTAGAACCATCAAAAGTTTGAAGTAAAGATTACTTGTGGATGCTCAAGCATGCATTATGCCTATTTTTTTTCTTTTACAGAAAAGGATTCCTAAACTCCATATTTTTTTAAAAAAGTAGATTGAATATTTTCATTGGTTTTGGAGAAGATTGATAGGAAAAAGAAAATCTCCTTTGTTTTACTGCATCAGAAAAATTCATGACATGATATCTTGTCTAAGCACTATTACCACAAATCTTTCTTCTCATTGAACTAAGAGACAGTAGGTGTATATCTATCCTATTTTGTATATACAGATATATATATTTTTTTACTACAAAGTGGTCCTTCATTTGTATCCCCCTTTTCTGTTTAGTTTTGTCAGAGATGGGTATTCCATAGCCATTCAAATATTGTAGGTTCATGGATTCAGCAAAATAGCCCAATATAATCCAGTAGTCCGTAATAGCAGTGGGTTATCCGCAGAACTGGAAATGTCAGGAGTTGTTGACTTGAGCCTTTTACAGCCCACCATATTAATGTGAGTTTACTTTTACCCCTCATTTTTATACTTTTCTGCTGGGTGCTTAAGACCAAGAATGATTCAGTTTGTTAAAGAGAAAACTTTCTCCTCCCTCATTCAGAGTTTCTTAAGCATGTCCACCTCTCTTCTTCATTTAAAGATGTAACGAAGCAGCGAATTTAAGGTTTTCAGAAAAACAGCACCTATAGTTTGATGATATAGAAATATGTATTTTATTCCTAAGGAAATATCTGCTGCCTCCTCAGTAGGCGAAAAGGCAGTGGCCTTGCCACTTCCAATAAAATTCTTATTGTAAAACATAGTATTTAAATATTTTATGCCCATGTGGTCCTACACACACAAATTTGCAGAACATCCATTGATAAATATTCAGAGCACGAAACTCTATCGGTGTTGGGTCCCAAGTGCTAGTATCGGGTGAGAATGTCATTCCAGAAGTGTATGGGGTCATCATGAATTTATCTAAGACCTTCTGGTTCACAACTGTTCATATTAGAGGGTACAGCACCCCTACATTTACATGCTTTTAGAAAGTGTGAGAAACACAAACACTGAGCCCAGAAAGGACACTTGCTACTCACTGGGTGGTTGTTTTTATTAAGTGCTTAGGTAGGCTGCTTTGTACCCTCCTTATTACTGGGATAGAAAGCTTGTCTTCATTCCATATCTACTTGAAGAAAAAAAGATGGCTTTCCCACTTCCCTTTGCATACTGCTGGACTTTTGGGTAGCATTCCTAAAACTCCGAGCATTTGGGAAGAGAAGTTCACTTGGGCACTCTACGCAGTATGGCTAACAGTCTACTTTTTCCTATCTGTGAGAATCATTGATTTGGGGGAGGTAGTTCTTTTATATTTATGTTCCGATGCTTCAGTGTGATTTAGAAGGACGTCCAAAGCTGAGACTGGAGAAGAAGAATTTTCAAGACTTTTAGGAAGATGAATTTAACATCCCACACAGGGAGGGTAGTATTCCAAACTTGTTTTAATGCAGAATCAGTGAGTTGTTATAATTCTGGCAGAGGATAACTGACATAGTAAAAAACCTCTGCCTTTTTGGCTTTCTGCTGTGTCCCATGAATAAAGGAGTATGCCATGGTTATTTACAGCACCGTATTTCCCTGGGGAGCTTTTGCTCTAGTTCACCTTAATGCATTACTGATTCATGGGCTGTAGTTTTGGGCTAAATGATGATAGAAGAGCCAGAGCAACAAAAAGCCTAACAAGGTCTGCCACAGACTCTTCCATCCTTCCGTCCATTTGGAAATTTACTGTCCAAAGCACCATTTAAAACACTACTTTTCTTTCTTTTCCATCCAATCCCATGAGAACTTTTTCCGATGAAGGGCATCTTGTAAAAGGACTCATTTTATTATTCATGTTTCTGTCCTTCACTCCTTACCAGATACTCTGCTTTAATCAAGCTTGAGTCCATAAGATGCCCATACATTCATTTCTTCTTTATTTCTTCTGGCCGGTGACTTTAACATAGCAGGGAAAATACACCTCATCTACATTTTAACCCAAGAGAGCCTTAGGCCAGAGGACAGAAGGGGTTTTGCTGCTTTGATTTTTTGGCTCCACCCTTAGACTAGTACATAATTATTTCATAGCTAGTGTGGGATGTATGGAAGCCATCATTTCTGAAAACAGACTTGTGATTATCTTGGTAGGTAGGAATCATTTACTGAGTCTCATACCCTTACATTTAGAGGTGCTTATATCAAGGGGAATACTTTAAAGCTCATCTTGCCCAACATTCTGAGACCTTAATTCTTTGAATAATGAAGTGGTGGTACTTCACTGGAGTTATTTACTCAGATTGTGCTGAAAGATTAGCAGTTGAGACAGTTATATCTACGTACAGTAGAAATCCTTGCTTTATGGAAATTCAATACAAACTACAACTTTGGGTCGAGCTAGTCTGATCCTAATCTGTGTTGTGCTGTCCCCAAACATAAACAATGTAAGAAGAGAATTTTGATGTTCCATCAAACTCAAGACTGCTTTGAATTCAGAAGAGCCCCTGAAATCACCTAAATTCTGATACAGGCTAGTTAACTCTTACGTGTAATGCTTGGAATGAGAAGTGTTTAGCATTCTGAATAATGTTACATCTTTTAAAATATTTGTTTATAGCATGTATGGAAGAGATGTATGGAAGATGCTTTCCAACTCTAAACACTGTGTTTGTTTCACATACACCTTGCAGTACAGCCTTAAATTAATTATACACAATATTTTTAATGTGCCTGCAACCCATCATATAAGGTCAGAAGTAGAATTTTCCATCTCATTATATTTGTGATAAAAAAAATTTTAGATTTTGGACAACTTCATATTTGAGATTTTTAAAAATAGGCAACAATTAGCTTGTAGTCCTCAAATAAAAAACAAGATCATTGGTGGCTGGGTAGATAGGACCTGAGTTCAATCCCCAGTTCTGCCAAAAAAGAAAGAAAGAAAGAAAAATAATTAAAGAAAAAAAAGAGGCCACAGAGATAGCTCAGCCGTCTAAGTGCTTGCCTAGGCAAGCCCTAAGATTGATACAAGCCCGAATACTGGAGTTCCATTCCCAGTGTTGTATGCTGTGCTGACCCAACCTGGGTGTGCTGAGCCAGCCACCAAGACTGGATGAGTTGCTGCATGCCTGTAATTCCAGCGCTTGATACATGGGAAGATCACTATGTTTAAGCTGCACAGTGAGACCTTGCACCAAATATGAAAAAAAAGCTCTTGGCTAGGTGGGTCCAAAAGAAATTTAATTCACTGTGTAGCAAATTCTCCCTGCCAACTCATTAAATTAGGACGCAGAGATGGTAAAAAGAAGAGAGTTACAAGGTCAAATTATTGCACACAGAAGCACCTTTATTCAGCATCACCACGATTTATTTTTCCTAGTATTTTTTCCTCAGATGGAAAAATAATTTCATCAAGAAAACAGATGTGTCTGCCAAAGTGAATTTCATTGTTTTAATGATTTTCTTGAGAAAAGAAAAAGTCAGTTCTACACTACAACATTGTTCTGCCTCTTTTCTGCACTTTCTTGGATGACTTATTTTAATAAAAAAAAATCTGTGTGCAGAAAACAAGGTATTTTCCTCAAATAGAGTCATTATATTTTATTGCTGCTTTGTTTAGTATATATTTTTCTCAATTGGGAAAAAAACCTAGGTGACAAAAATAATAACCAGAGAAGTAGTTTACATGATCACGACATTTAAATTGCTGGCAAAAGAAAAAAATGTAAAAAAAAAAAATTTAAATGTGAAATATTGTATAACTTCAAAAAAACTTACCTCAATTGTCTACCATTTATCATGTACTACAAGTGAACTTCAACTTTCTAAATAGGATTATAGTCCCTTATTATAAGCCCCTAGTGGTACTATGGTATACATTTTAAAAAAGGCTACTACAAAAATTTTCTTTCCTTTTTGTTTTTGCCTATTGTGTACTTAAGCTATACATAATTTTGAATAAAAAGCCTACAGTAGGTATAAATGCAATAATTAACTGATCCTGGTTGCTGATGTCTTGTTCGTGTTCCTCAGAAGGTGGCAGCTTTAATCCAGCATCTTCTCCTGCTTCTTGCCTTCCTTTTTCTTCTTCTTAGATTCTGCTGCAATTGGAAGCAGAGAGAAGAGAAAGTTAAGCACCCAGATATTCATCTATCGGGAGGGAAACTCACTTTATTTATAATTGGCCGGTAGTTACACGATAACATCAAGAGAAAAGTTGTTTGGTCCTAGCAGTTCTCTTTGTGAGTTGAGAGGAGTGTGTGTGTGTGAGTGAGTGAGTGTGTGTGTGTGTGTGTGTGTGTGTGTCTATGTGTGTGTATGTGTGCTCCCTGTTGCCAGGAAAGCACCTATAAAATGAAACAGAGAGAGCACAGCTACCTCTGGCTGACACTTACAAATGCCTGTTGTCTTGCTGATCATTTCTATTTGGCGTGCAAAATCTTACTTGAATGTCTTGCTTTGAAAACAAACTCAGCAGGCAGTCATCTCTGTGAGAATTAGCCAGGTTGCTGCCCAGCCAAGAGCTTAAAGAACTCTTCTTAGCCCCTCTCTTCTCACAGAACTGTTTAGAAGAATTAGCACTTTCTTTCTGAGCAAGCTCTCAAATCCTGGAGCCAGAGTGCTAGGATTTAAATGTAGGCTGCTCCACTAAGTTACAGAGTTCTCCCCCTTTGGGTGCCCCATCTGATTATATATTCAGTTAGCTGCTCACGGAGCAGCTGTGAACCCCATGTAGCTCATTCTAGACCTTTCCTAGAGGCCTCCAACCTAGCAGGAAGCAAATAGAAGGTGCCGACTGGTGTTCAACTAAACAAGCAAACTTCTGAGGATTCAAATTAAAATTCTCATCCTCTGCTACCCAGTCATCTTGTCTTTTCTTTTTTCTAAGGAAAAATGTGATAGCAAACAGGATACTGAAAGACAAAAATGGTAAGAATAGCTGGGCTAAGGAGTGAAGGGACACTGTGCATTGTCCCTGTACGGCCTGCCCCCCTGGGTCCACAGCAATGGCAGCACTGTGCTGTGCAGGCACAGGCGCTAGAACCACAGTGCTAGGATTTAAATGTAGGCTGCATCATGAAGTTACTGTGGGACTTTGGGACTGGGAATTCACGCATTTGAGTTGCAGATTCATCACCTTTAAAAAAATCTTTTATTTATTTACTTAGGATTTGTAGCGTTCCTCCTGTCTCAGCCTCCCCAGCCCTGGGATTACAGGTGTGTACAACCACACCCGGTTTCAGTGGCCAGCTCGGCACACCCGAGATTCTGGGGATGGCAACGCCTGCAGTACTGGAGATCGAACCCGAGTCCTTGCACTTGCCAGGCGGGCACTTAGACTGCTGAGCTATCACCCCAGCCCTTCATCGCTTTTGAATGGACATATAAATAATATCACAACATCTGATGGCAAACATAGGACAACTATCCATGTTTATTTAGTTGTGTAAAGTCTACTGAGAACAGAACATGGCAAAATAGCATTTGCTCAATAAAAGTATGACTTTATCTTTAGTTGTTAATACACAGATACTCTTTCTCTGTATGATTAAAATTCGCCGTCATCACCAGTGTGAATGATGAAGTGAGCCTGTGACAGGCAGCAGCAGAATATTGGGACAAAAATGACGGCCAACAAGAATTAGGACATTGTTCAGGAGATCACAAAAATCATCTCTAAGAAAACTGGCTTATGGAGAGGGAAGACATGATAGACACGTCAATCAGAAATATTGAATGTTATCACATTCAATACTGAGTATTCAATATTAAATATTATCACATTCAATATTAAATATTGAGTGCTTTCAAGAAATCTTAAATTTTTGTTCTTGATTCTCATTTTTTAATTTTTTAAAATTACTTTAAAGACAGTATATTAATAATTGATACAACATTAGAAATGCTACACATTTAGAAGACCAAGATGACAGGTATTTCAAGCACGGTTTTAATATTACACATTGCTGTCCTCAATGTAGTTGCTCTGCATTTTCTTTGAAAGTAAATAAAGAATTACAATCTTGTATAACTATATCTGGTAATCTGAGCAACAGAACTGATGATAAACATAGATAATATATCAATCACTGTTAATCCTCTATTCTTGTTTTGAAAATCTGTAATGTATGTATTGTTCCATGTTACTCTGCTTCTGTCTTCGCTTTTGTTTTTCTTGCTCTTGTTTGTACTGTCCAAAATAAAAGAAAATTGTAATTTCAAAAAAGAAATATTGTACATTTTTCAAATCACACTTAAATAGAACTAGAATCCTGTACTTCTTATTTACTCGCTTCAACAGTAGTTCCAAAGTCCACTGCACACTGGTAAAAAGCTATTGGTGTTCTTTCTCGTTGCCCCCAACTTCAGGCATTCACATTTCTCTGGTATGCATTTTGGCCAATGGTTTCTAAAATCCTGATTCACTGCAGCTCTTCTGTATCACCTTTCTGTTTACGCCTATCCTTGGTATACCCACTTTCATTCCCTATACATTTTCTTCTTTTTATGAATGTCTCAACACTAGAAGAGTGAGAACAACAACTTCATAGTTTAAAGATATCTGTAAGGTCAAAGGAGGCATCTTATTCAATATCTAAACAGTCAAGAGTTTAAACACTCAATAATTCCTGGGCTTTGGTTGACATTTTAAGTGGTTTCTTAGGATGACACCCTCAAGGAATGATCCAGAGTGTCAAGTGTGCACTAACTCTGGGTTGTCTTGTTTCAGTTTCCTCCTATCCTAGACTGGGGACTCCTCTGTAATCTCCAAGCCTTCATCTCTCGAGTAGAGAATAGTTTGTGGCAACATTTTCGTGTTATGGCTTATATCTCTCTATTTCAAACATATGTCTGAATGGATTCCACAGTAATCAGGTGTTTTATACATATTTATTTCATAAACATGAAGTTATGTTGAGTATTGAGCACCATCTTATTGAGCTGATGTAGGCTGTCTTCTCAGTGAGCACTGGGGCAAGGGGATCTCTCTCCAAATTTCATACCATTAAAGACATGGACTACAGGACTCTTTTAGAATATTTTGCTGAGTTAACACACCGAGAATATTCAAACAACAGAACTAAACAAAAAAGGGGATATAGATGAATGTCCATTTTGTATCTGTGTATTCAAAAT
>NDGM011193674.1:0-13170 GCA_002564305.1 Octomys mimax | reverse complement strand
TGACATTTTGACAGTTGGAGTGTTCAGTGGTTGCCAGTCTTTTGGATTAAACTCTTGTTCCAACTCTGTGTCTCTTGTGGAATTTCTCCCCATTTGCCACTTCACTTTATCCACTCATCTACTGATGGACGTGTAATTTTTCCCCACAGGTTAGCTATTGTGAATAATGCTGCGATGTACACAGAAGTACAGATTTCTCTTCAAGATACTGATTTAACTCTTTCAAGATGAGGAACAATGCGCTCAAATGAAATGTGTAGCTTTAGCTTTCTGAGGTGTCTCTGCACTGATTTCCAGAACAGTTGCACCAGTTCACATTCCCACCAACAACATAGAAGGGTGCACTTGTCCCTGCAGCCTCACCAGACTTATTATTACTTGATTTCTTGAAGAAGTCATTCTTTCTGGGGTAAAATGGAACCTCAGGGTTGGCTTAATTTGCACTTATATAATGGCTAATGATGTTGAGCACTTTTTTCAAACATTGTTGCTCAATAGTACTTCTTCTATAAAATGTCTACTCATTTTGCCTGCCCATTTTTGATTTGGTCTTTTGTATTGGGAAGTCTAAATATTTTTAGTAGTTTACATATCCTAGATATTAGTCTTCTATCTAAAGATTAACTGCCAACTTTTTTCCATCCTGTAGGTTGTCTTTTCACTCTGTTTTGTTCTTTTGCCAAGCAAAAGCTTTTATAATTTAATTTCACCCCATTTGTTGATTCTCAGAAGTACATACAAGCCCATGTTTATAGAAACAATCTATAATACTTAAATATTGGAGCAGCCATCTATCCATCAACAGATGAATGGATACAGAAAATGTTGCTATACACAGCATGGAGAACTCTGCCAAGATAAACCTGACTCATTTGTAGAAAAATGAATATATCCTGAGACCACAGTGCTAAGTGAAATAAATTAGACTCCTAAGTTTAACTATCACTTAAAGAAGTGATAGTTAGTTTCTAAGAAGCCCGAGTAAAACAAGAAAAAAATGAAAAATAGATAAGAGGGGATAGGGAAATAGATCATTCCCAAATAGCAATAGCATCAGGCGATGGAGGCAGTGGAGAGGAAAGGAAGAGACAAGGGATGAAAAGCAAAAGAATGGGAGGCACTCTGGACACGTACCAATGCCATGAGAGGAATGTAAGCTCTGTGTACTCCAAATGGGTACAAAAAGGAAAAGGAAGGAAAGCAGTAGATGGGTGGATCAAGGGATGGGTTGAGGGGGAGGGAGGGAAGGGACAGAAAAGAAGACTAAAAAGGAATTAAATCTTAAAGACACGGGGTAAGTAGAAAGTTTATGAACAAAAACCAAACTGCATGGGAAATACTTTGAAGAATCAACAGGGATCTCATCTTTTTGAAAAGTTTCTGTATATCAAAAGAAATCATAATCAGAGTAAAAAAAAAAAAATATGAGTTGGGAAAAAATTATAACTGACTGTCCCCCAGATTAAGAACTCCTAGCTAGAACATATAAAGAAAAAAGAAAAAAAATCAGCCTCCAAAATTCAAAGACCCAATCCAAAAGTAGGCATCTGAAATGAATACACACTTCACAAATGAAGAGATGCAAATGGAAATAAATACATGAAAAAAAAAAGTTCAACATCATTGGTCATTCAAGAGATGCAAATGAAAACAACTCTCAGATACAATCTTACTCCAGAAAGAATGGCTACCATCAAGAATTTAACCAATAACAAATGCTAGAGAGGCTGTGGGGAAAAAGGAACCCTTCTCCACTGTGGTGGGAGTGCAGACTGGTACAACCACTGTGAAAATCAATGCAGAGTTTCCCCCAAAAAGCTAGGATTGGGGATCTCATTCAAGCCAGCTATTCCCCTCCTGAAAATTTTTCCAAAGGAACCGAAAACATCATACCACAGTGGTATATATGCACCCATGTTTATAGCAGTGCAATTTGTCATAGCTAAATCTTAAAAACCCAAATGCCCATCAACTGAGGAATAGATAAAAAAGATATGGTATTTTTACACAATGGAGTGTTCCTCAGCTATAAAAAAGAAAAATCTGAGGCTTCTGTAGATAAATAGATGAAACTAGAGACTGTACTGGTAAGTGAAATAAATCAGACTCTCATGTGCAAACATCATATTGTCTCACTAGTGTGAGAACCGGGAAGAACAAATAAAGTCTGAAAGGTACAATAGAGACTTTGAAAGAGAAAGAAGCTTCTCAATGAGAAGGAAAATGTGGATGAGAAAAAGGACAAAATAAAGAAGAGAAAAAGATATATTTATGTATACATGTAGCATAGTTTGGATAATTGTACTACTGATTTCTGCTGGTCTATTGAAAGGAGCAGTTAGTGCTTAAAAACTTAATATTTTTTAAATTTTTTTCTTCTTTGTAATTTCTAAACTTTTTTTTTACCAACATTGCAGGTCTATATCTTATAATCTAAACAACTAATTTGAAGATAACATTATGCAATACAACAACCATTGTCGAACTCTTATTACTTTGTTCAATGAAATTCTGTATCATTTCTAATGTCTTTTTTTACCATTTTGCATTATTTAAAAAATAAAATAATGTCTGGGAGATAGGTCAGTAGAATAAGTGCTTGCCTGGCAAGTGCAAGATCCTGAATTCAATCCCTGGTACTGCAATAAATAAATAAATAAATAAGGACCAGCAGACTAAATCGCCTGCTTAGGCAGATGCAGGGACTGGGGTTCCATCCCAGGCATGCCCTGCCAGCCCCGCTCCTGCAGCAGGCTGAGGCAAAGAATGAGACTGGGCGTGGTGGCGCCAGCCTATAATCCCAGAGCTTGGGAGACTGAAAACAGGAGGATCACTATGAGTCCGTTCTGTGGAGCGAGACCTCTAGACACTGTCTTAAATACATAAAATAAATAAATAAATATTAAATAAAATAGTTAAAATGTGTTATGTACATGTACTGCCTCCCCACGAGGAATGTAAACATTACGTAGTGCACACCTGTACTAATAAACTAAAAAAGCAGGACATTTTGAAGTATGTTAACATTTTTAGTTTATTCATTAAAAATCAATAAAGAATAACAACTTCATGAATAAAGAAATTTAACTACCACTGTAACAGTGGTCGGAGGTGGATCTTCATGAGGTGGTTAGGTCGTAAGGGCCCTGCCATCATGAATTAATTAAGGCCAGTGTCAGGGAGTAGATTAACTACAAGAGGGAGGAAATCAGTCCTGTTGCCCTTTCTCTTCTCTCTGGTCTTCTCTGTGCCCTGTTTCAATGCTTGTCCCCCCATCACCATGTGGTAACTCCCCATGTTACGACACTGCAAGATAGCACTCCCCAGATGTCACCCCTCCAATGTTGGGCTTTGCAGTTTTCAGAAGCAGGAACCAAATAAATATCTACTGTTCATTAAAAACAGATAGTGATCTCATTTCCCGTAGCATTACACACATAAGTGAGATAGCTGGATACGATGGCAGTCCTATTTTTCATTGTATGAATAAGTTTCATACTATTTTCCATGTGGCTGTAAAATGTGCATTTTCATCTACAGCATAAAAGGGTTCCTTTTCTCTACTCCCTCATCAACACTGTCATCGTTTGCCTTTTTATAACAGTCATTCTAACAAGTATAAGCTATATCACTTTGTGGGTTTCATTTACATTTTTCTCACGATTATTGATGCTACTATTTTTCAAACATTTGCTGACTGTTTGTTGTGAGACAAGGTCTCACTGAGTAGTTCAGCATGGCTTAAACTCACTACGTAGCCCAGGCTAGCTTCACACTCAGAGTGAGCCTCCTGCCTCAGTCTCCTAGGTACTGTGTATGATTTCTTTTTAAAAGCTCCTTTATTAAGTTTTCTGACTATTTAGTCCCAGGAATGTTTAAATATTTTATAAGCTAACTTCTTATCAAATGTGTGGTTTAAAAATCACTTCTGTTCCATCACTCTCTTGTTTCCTTTGTTATATAGAAACTCATGGTTTTTCATGCAATTTCTTTTGTCTATTTTTGCATATGTGGCCTGTACTTTAGAGATCATATTCAAATATCATTATCTATACCACTGTAAGAATTTTTTTCTCCATATTTTCTTCTAGCAGGTTTTATATTTGCTTTTAGCCATCCGGAATGGATTTTTCTACGCATTATGATACAAAGGTCAGAGTCACTCTCCTCTATGTGGATATCCAGTTCTCCCAATACGATTTATTGAAGAAACTATCATGTCCCCACTGTGTGCTTTGGGCACCTTTGCTGAGGACAAGAAGACTTTGTTGAAGACAGTAAGTGGGTGTTTAGATCTGTAGTCTGCCCTATTCCATTATCTATATATCTGTTTTTTATAGTAGTGACATGGTGTTTTGATTATGACAGCACTGTAGTTTATTCTGAAGTCAGGCAGTGTGACAGCTTCATCTTGGTTTCCTTGCTTAAGACTTCTTTGGCAGCTTAGAGTCGTTAGCGATTTTAGATGAATTTGTGGGACTTTTTTTTCTTTTTTTGTACCTGTGAGAAATGCCACTGGAATTTTCCTAGGGATGGTACTGAATCTGCAGATCACTTTTGTTTAGTACAGGTATTTTAACAATGTAAATGCTTCTACTCTAGAAAAACACACATATCTTCTTCAATTTCTTTCATCAATGCTTTTTAATTTGCAGTATATAAATCTTTCACTTTCTTGGGTAAATTTACACCTAAATATTCTCTTGTAGCTGTTATGAGTCAGACTGTCTTACTCTCTCTTCTAGATCGTTCACTGTGAGTGTACAGAAATCTTTAAACATTTTAATGTGTAAAACAGTAAAAAGGAAAGAATTTTTCCAACTCTCAATAACAAAAAACATGGCAAGTACTATTCTCTTTTTCCATATAAGAAGTATCTCTCCAGTAGCTGTCACAGAATGAGTCTCTTCCTACTGGGGTGTGCGGAACCCTAAAATTATTTTCCCCAAATAACTGGACTGACAGAAATGCCAGTTGTAAGTTGAACTATAAAATCTATCTAATTTCTGATAAAGAGTGGTTTATTTAGTAACTTTGCAAGTTATCTTTTTTTCAGCCATTATAGTAGGTTATTGTGCTTTCAACTCAGATTAGAAAGACACTAAAGACACTACAGGACAGTCGTGTTCATTGCTGACTCCCCCGTCAGTATACCCACGGCGTTAGAGTATACACTTTCTATTTATTGACTTGTTTATTTTTAGTTTTTGTTAGTACGTGCTTGGAGTGTGCAGTATCTCAGGGAGCAGTTGCATGCACTTAACACACCTCGATCTTTCTGGCCCCCGCTCATCAGCAGACCCCTTACCATTTGCAAAACAGGCTGTACAGTTTCAAAGCCAAATAACAGTAACAATTTTTAAGGATATTAGAATTTGATTAGCACTATGTAGAGTCTGCAAAGTCTTTAAATATGTACAATTTATGGCAACTTTTAATAATTATGATTATATGCTCCATTTGAATAGAAACTACACACTAAGAAAGAGAAGCCCGGAGAAACCAAGACAGTTATGGTTATCACCTTAAGTGGCTCAAAATGAGAGTCCATTTCTATGAATTTACTATGCTAGGAAATATCTAGTAAAATACTGTGCCAGCAATTCTGGCAACATTTATCACTAAACCCACTGACGTTGGAGTGACAGACCCAGGACCCCAACCCAGGCCAACATGATTCCTGCTACCACACAGCAGGGTCCTGTAGCACTGGTGATGCACACCTCAGGGAGTCGGTAAGCCCTCATTCTACTTTAGCATTTAAAAAGCTGTAATGTGAGGATAAATTTGTCCTGACCTTTGTGAATTAGACTTTTCAGTTCCACAAAGTTTTTTCCTCGTCACTCACTAAATCACTGAAAGGTGAGGCCCTGACCTCCTGCCTCGTGCTAGAGGCTCAGCTTTGCCAGGCAGGCAGCTGCAGGCTCCACTCCTTCAGGGAGGGCTGCAGCTTGCAGTGTCCCAGACAGCACAGCAGCGCTGCAGTCAGCCAGCTCCCAGGACCACCCACGGGCTAGCTGCCTGCAGACAGGCATTTCTAACTGGGAGGCCCCCATGTTCAGAAACAGCCCCACCATCTTGAGCATCTCAGGGACACTCGCTCCAAACAAGAAAAAGTTCTTGAAGTGCTTACAGATATGATACACCCACTATAGACAGAACCCTTCTGTCCAGGGCACTGGCCTGGTCTCAGCCATCCACCAAGCCTCCTCACTCGGCTTCCCCGTGCATGAGCCAGCAGAGGCACAGAGCAACTGACCAGCTGGACACGGATGAGGCTCACACCCCAGGAGAGAAGGTGGCGGGAGCACAACAAGGTGCCAGCATGTCGCCAGCAGTGCGCTCACTCACCAACCCAAGCTGCTGCTACATTTTGCTTCCCTTTGGCAGAGAGCAAGAGAGACACCAACTGCCTGACTCATATGATCCTGACGCAGGACAATACCAGGACCAGATGGGAGAATCAGGCCTAGCAAGCATCCACATGAAGCCCAATAGGCTACTTGAAGCCCAGGCTAGTGGTCTACATTCAGAAGAGACCAGAAGGCTGCCTGCTTGTCTCACTACCACTGTAAGAAGCACATGCCACGGCTTGGGCAGGTCCACAAAGAGTGGAAAGAGTGGCCTTTGATGCACATCCCATCTCACATTTCTTTCTCCTTTCTGTTTCCATTGACTAATTTTTCAAATATTATCTTTCTTCATTGTCTGCTTCCCCATCTCCCCTATCTTTACTAGTATAACTGTGAAGATTTATGAATCTTTAGATTGCTTGTTAACTCTATGCTATTATTGATGAAAAAATTATTTTATTGTCAGAGGAAGTAAAAATGTTCCATTCAGTAGACATTTTATCGGTCAATATTTGACTTGTCTTAGAGCTTACAATTACACGTCTCTTCTCCATGGATAAAGGATGTACATTAATGGTCTTAGGGTTTGTCAACATCCAGTTTGCCTTCGACATTGTTATCATTGCTGGTTTTATTACTATAACCAAGGTGACATACTTGTTGCTATTAATTAGTTTTGCAGGACGCCAATATTTAGATGGCTTTGCTGTCATTAACAATACTGGGGCTCACTCTCAGCAAGCAAGGTACTGAGCCAGTTATGTCATAACTTTCTCAAATAAACAGAGGCGGCTGGACCTGCGGCCCCAGAGGCGAAGGCTAGTAGCTCACCGGGAGGCGTCACTGAAGAGCAGACACTGACAGAGCTCACATGCTAGCCATGAAGCTTTCCCCTGTCTCCAGCCAACAAGCTTCAGCACACACACACAGAACAGAAAACAAGGCAATGAAATCCCTCCAGAATATCCGTATAATGTTCAAAGGGAGAAAATGCTGCATGGTTGTCTTCTATAAGAAACTAAAAATAGAAATAAAGATCAAAATAAAAGATGGGGGAGCTAGGGAGGTAGCTCCAAGGACTAAGCACCTGCTTGGCAAGTGCAAGGACCTGGGTTTGACCACTGGTACCCCGTGCTATGCTGGGTGCACCATGCCGGCCACCAAAACCAGGTGTGGTGGCGCACACCTGTAATCCCGGCACTGTGGAGGCTGAAAATAGGAGGATCACTGTGAGTCCAGGCTGTGTAGTGACCAGGCTGTGTAGTCCACCCTGTACCAAATATATAATAAATAAAGATAAAACAATCCAAAAATGTTGCAGCACATCAAATCCACATTGAATGCCTACAATTTGTAAGTTAGAATCATGACTCAGTGTCTTATTTACATAAGGATAACTAGATTTGTGGACTATAATAATTTATAGAACATAATTCTGCTTTGACTAAAGCCATAAAATAATTCAAATATTTGAATTTCTTTTTAAAAAAACAATTCAAGTGTTATTATTATTATACTTAAGATGGCTGATTCCTGTCCCTGGGACAGGATCCAACTACCTTAGGGGTACGTGAAAAGACCAGGGCGCACTTTCATAGACTGACAGCAGCTACTAATTTATGAAGGGATGTTTAAATTAACAAATGCCTTAATATTAAAGTGTATAAATGTAATGGTTAGATTAATCTTTGTCTTTTCAGATTATCCTATATATATTACCCAGCTATATCTGGAATATACATATAATTACTGCTTATACGGTGTTTCACTTTTAAGAGAGTAACAGTAATTTTTAAAGTAAAACTGAATCACAAGTCATTCCTTGTTTTCTTTGAAACCTAATCAAATATTCACACAGTCCCTAAGAAAGAAAGAAATGTGTCTTTGCATAGAGGTGATTATCTTTGTAGCAACGCATATACAACTGTTTTGACTTGGCTATAGTAGAAAGTTAGTGTAAAAAAGAAAACATAAATGACCTAAGTGGATTTCTACTATATATCATTAACATTTTATTGATACGTATTAATTCATAGGAATACGGAATAAAGGTCTATAAAATAGTGTCACGTGCATAGAATAGAAAGGCTGTAAACGGTGCGACCTCAGAATGCACAAGCGGATTCTAGCAGGATCTCTGCTGAGTAGCCGAAGAGCCACTGCGCTGCGCTCCGCGCTCCGTCAGTTACGTAAGGCTGAAGCGCTGAAGCGCACGATTTCATCTCTCTCCTGATAGGCCAGTTTGACCTGAGACATCAATTCCTGGAGTTTGCTCTGCCTTTATCCTTCTTTAATGACAGTAATCGAATTAGTTCAGAATAACGAGACACCAAACTATCAGCTATCATGATTAATTACCCTATGAAACTTGAGCTCCCTTTTATTATTATTTTCAGTATAAGAAAGAAAATAGCATTCTAGAGCACCAAAGGACATGGAGCCCACTCGAACAAACTTCTCAATCCAGTGCCCCCGACATCAGCCCTCAGTCAGTTCCCAATCTTGTTTCCCCAGGATCGGCGCCTCCCTTTGGGTTTCAACAAGTTGTGCTCATAATGGAAGAAAATCAGAAGTAAGAACTAGCGTGTATTGTCCAGAAATTCAGCAGCAGGGAACGCTGGCAATTCGTAAAGACTCTGAAATCAATCCCTTCCAAGTTCTGCCATCTTGGTCCAGTCTGCAAAGTTAAATTTCTGTTTTAGCATCCCAGCCTGGAACCCTGGACCCCGAGCTGCATGGATAAGGCTGTGAGATTCTGTCAAGATTTTGCAAAATCTCCTTCTGTTGTCCCTTAGGAATAGTGAATCCTGCTAAAAGTGGATGGATGCCAAATGAACGAAAGGATGCCTTCTGAATACTCAGCCTGGAGCAGTTCTGAGGTTTAGCCATGCGCCAGATGGGACAACACCCCGACTCCAACCACCTTCACACCCTGCCCTACGCCTTGTTATCCCACCTTCCTGAAGTTTTCCCACCACTATAAATTATTCTAAACTAAATTCACTACTGAAATGCTGGTCCTACCACTATATAAAGTACAAAAGATTCCTTACTATCTAAACTGGACTTCACCTTACTACAAGCTACATATTCCCCAGGGCTGATTTATCTATTACAGGAGCCTCCTGTCTGTGTGTGCCTGCCCCATTAGAAGGAAATATTGGCCGGTGTCTACAGGTTGTCTCCAGTTTGCTGTTCACTTCAGTCCATCTACTTAATACGTGATCAGCATACGCAGTCCAAAATGAACATGCAGAGAACTCAGCAAAGATCGGCAACACTTCAATACCACAAAATGTTGACCTCACTGGCAGAATGCTAACTGTATCCCAACAGCAGCTCTAGCATTGCAGTCCACAGCTTTATTACAGCTTCCTTCCTAGTCAAACTCAAAATGCTTTAAATCATTCTGCTGGGTGCTTAGCTCTTGATTTTCAAGGCAGAGGTAGTAAATGCCTCCAACAGTAACTATGCCACTGTCTCAATATTAGGCTGCCTTGAAATTTCTTCTGCAAGATTAATTGGTTTGCTGCCCTTAATCTCGGTCTCCCCTCTTCTACTACAGTCTGACATCAAGTGCGTGCTCTTGCCTCCTACCTAACCATAGTGCTCACTACGTGGTGCCGGCTGGCCTTGAACTCAATGTAGCTCAGCCTCAAACTCCTGCATAGGCCTCCTGAGGGTTAGGATTATGGGCCTGTGCTACTGTGCCCAGCTCACTGCCTATTTTTATTTGAACAATGGACAGTGGTGACTGCCTCCAAGGAAGCGGACAGCCAAGTCCTGACAATTTAGCATTGAGATTTATTTGTGTTTATAGTCTGTGACCTGTGAGTCTTCTGACCAGGCTCTAGCACCACTTGAAATTGGCTTCATCTCCTTGCAGTCTTCTCACATGACTTTCAGAATCAAACAATTCCTGGCCAAGAGACAGAATCATCCTGTTCCTCAGTGGGTTTGGCTTAAGACTGGTAATAAACTCAGGTCCAACTCCAAGAGGAGAGACTGGAGGACCAAGCTGGGGCTGTAAGAAGCTACACAGGAGTTGCAGCACATTTACCCTCTGGGAGGTCAAAAAACAATACCTTCTTTATTCATAGTCAAAACAATACTGAATGAAGTTTAAAAAAAAAAAAAATGGCTGGACAGTGGAATATACTTAATCCGGAATCTTAATTTTTTTTTTCTGTGACCAATACTATCAAATCAATATTAAATATTTGAAAGCTTTCTTTAAAAATCTCAGTCTCAAGCAAAGTCCCTTTACATGACCAAATGCAGATAAATTTTCTTCCACAGCATAGCAAACATATTCTGGAGCCCAACAACCAGGCCTTCCCAACAGAGACTCCCTGTGTCTGGTCCTCATCGGCAGCATCTCTATGGACACTGTGGTCTTCTGAGCTCTCACCGGAATCTCCCACCAAGTACATCTTGAAGCACTCCAGGGCGGCTTCTTCTGCCACCATCTCAACCATTCCAAACTCATCTCCCAAGTCAGCTGCAGCATCTCCTGACCCATGGTCAGGTGTGTGCACAGCAGTGCGCCCCAGTGCCTCTGGTACCAATTCTCTTATTTTTTGCATTGCTGAGCCACAATACACAACACCTGAAGTTGAAGGAGGAAAGGCTGACTCTCGCTTTGCAGGGTGCTTTTGAGATTCAGCTGGTCCAAGGCTTGGTGGCATGGCAGAGGGCCACAACAGAGAAAAAAGCTTGTGACAGACAGCCACAAAGTAGCAAAGCAGCAGCAAGCGATGACAGCCGCCCTCTTTCCACCCCTTTATTCTATCAAGAATAGATATGTCCTTAGGATGGATAAAACTCACACCCAAGGCAGGCTTTCCATTGTCCACCCAGAACAATGCCACACCAATCAGTGGGCCGAGTGAGTGACCACACGTCCTTATTCGCATCAGACACTCCAGATCCAGCCACTTCTGAAAGGCCACGAGACCTTGGGGGACATCTAGACACAAGCCACAGCAGTGCCTGAGTTTAACTGACCCCTAGAAGCAATAAACTAGAGATATAAATTCCACTATAGAAAGTAAAATTACTTTAGTTCTGTGATTGGTTATTAGAAAAAAAAAAAACTAAGCTGTGGAAACAGAATAGGAAGAAGTACGTACTGACTTCTCAACCTCCCGTTTGTTTTCATCACTCGCTGGACATGCGTATTTGGGGCTATGTCTTATCTTCTTTCACTGTGTGCTAACTTTTCCAAGCGCAGGTATCAATTTTGTTCTTATCTTCTATAGCAAGGTTACCTATGCGTGGAAAACAGCGAGTCTGGCTGTCCTGTTTATTGATGACTCCGCCATCTATTTCCATGTCTTTTCATAACAAAGAGGATATTGTTGTCTGAGTAACTAAGTGAAGGTTATAATTTATTTTACCTTCAAAATAGGCACTGCCACCTATTTCAATGTTATAATTAAAAAGGCAAATAGGTGATAATCCCAATAAACTAAATAAGAGCAAACACCAAACTACTGTCCAACAATACTTTTGTATATTTTTATATAGTAAAACCAACAGACTATCTGTTCCTTTGGAAGATGAGAACTGACAGTATGGTTGAGAGCACTAGATTATTGAACAGAATGGAGTCCTTCCTATAAGAAGCATGTTTCTAGGAAAGTAAAAAAGCACCTGACGCATGGCGTCCAGAGCTTCTGATCTGATTTTGGTTTGGGTGTTGGCTTAGAAACTCACGTGTTTTCAAAATATAAAAACATTCCTACGTGGATGGCCAGAAGCACCTTGGAGAGCCCTGGTAAGTGCCGCAGCTGTCTTCCACCTGTTCCAGCAGCAGCCGTGGGTGCTGGTCCGCCGGCCTACGCGGAATGCTCAGAATACAAGCTCACAAAGCTTTCGCTTTGTCTTTTGCTGCGCATGACAGGATTTTAGAAAATAATTCAGGCAAAAGGTTGGGTATTCCACCAGATAGTTTACAAATAATTTCTTCATTATATTTTAAACTCTTCCCAACAGAAGAGCATGGGGCACTAAAATAATCCTGCAATTGTACTGCAACTGGGGTTCAACATCTCAGCTCCCATCTCCTTGACAATTCTCTTGCTTTTGTGGTGCTTAATGTCTCTATAGTATAGCACTTTGTTCTGGTTTATGTCTTTCTGTTTCTTGTCTAATCAGTTTATATGCCACTCTTATGTCTTCAGAAAGACTGATTTCCATATCCGTGAAGGCACCAACTATATGTTATACTTCTCTCCTGCCATAATAACTGCTACCAATTACATTCCAAGACAGAGAGGGAAGTTCAAATATTTATACAATGGAGTTGAATTAATTTCCTTCCCAAAGCATGGAAGACAAAACAATGTGTCTATCTTACCTGTAAAGGAAGGCCCATCCCCTCCCCTCCTAATTCTCCACTGAAGCCAGGTTAACCACGCTGGATTCTGCAAAGCTCTAAGCAATACCTACAATCTCAGAAGCAAACACAATTTGCCCTGCACACAGGTTTGTAGAGATACCCCGAGAGGCATAGCCCATACTAATTATTTGGTCCAACTATCTCATTAGTCCAGGTTAGGAAAGTTGTTAGAATTTAAAATTCTTTTCAAAGACATATCTGAGACAATGGGAACAAAACTATGGTCAATCAATGGGATTACATACGGGACAGGGTCTTTTTCTGTTGGGGGTTGGAATGCAGGATCGGGTCTCTTACCTTAGCCTCACATGGTTTTACACTATAAAAGTCCCTGGAAGAGACAACTTCCTGGGGGGAACTACCCGCTCAGGCCCCCCTCCTGTCCCTCTCTCGGACAGGAGCTTTCTTTCTCTC
>NDGM011193671.1:7500-12548 GCA_002564305.1 Octomys mimax | reverse complement strand
AACATTTTCAGTTATACTTACTTTCTGGATGTGTGTGGGGGGGAGTATGGTTTTGGGGGTTGAATTTGGGACCTTCCCACAGAAATGCGTCTCCAGGCCTTTTCACTTTTATTATTATTATTTTTTTTTTTGACAAGATCTCACTGAGTCACATAGTTTCCCAGGCTGGGCTCAGACTTACAATCCTACCTCAGCCTTGGAGAGTGTTAGCATTACAGGCTTGCGCTACCACACCAGGCTAGTTCTTGTTACCTTGGCCTACCGTTTAACCTTTCTGAGCCCCAGTTTCTCTATATTTTGTGTTTTTGTTAAAAGAATGAACCGTGATCTGTCTATCACATACTTAGCTAATATTTGCCAATAGAACTATTCAGGAGATGGTAGCTATTTTCTCAGGTACTTTGCTTTATGTACGATGCTGGAGTCCTCAGAACCAGGTGGGTGTGCTCTAGGATCAGAAACTAATGGATAAAATCTTAAGTACAGGGTACATTTTAATAGAATATAATCAGTGCACCGGCAGCCCTGTGTGGCTGTGGCAAGTATCTAGTTCTGCAAGACTGGAAACATTTTAAGAGCCAATGAGCGTCAGAAAAAAGGATTTACTGATAACGAGTGGTTCCTATCTGTGTGGTGGCGAAGGGAGGCTCACAATTTGAGAACTGAAGGCTCTCCTAAGTAGGATCTGGTTATTACTGCTTTGAAAGTTTAGATTGCAAGGAGGAAACTTGCTTGGGAAACAAGTAAACACAATTCCAAGTCTTCTTTGATTTCCTTAAGTAAATGTGATCTGCCCTGCTTATGAATTCCTAGATACTTTCTATGTAATGCTGTTTTCCTCAGTTACATGTAAGCCTATGTGCATGTGTGCCCATATTTGGACTTTTCAGGGCATTCAAAAGATATTTACAATCATTTGTAGTTTTGTATGAAAAAGATTTAAACAGAGAAAGATAATCAAATTTCCAAAGTCATGCTGAAACTGGATAAAGGGAAAGGTTAGCTGGAAAATGGAGCCAGGAGAAGAACAAAAAGAACAGCTAACATTGAGAAGCGACTTCTGATTGCTGGAAGATGGGGTATATTGGAGGAAAGTGTCTAAGTAGTACCCACAATACTTCAAAATGGCTATTACTCCCATTTTAGCCCCAGGTAGATATATCCAACATCCTAACTTCCTATTAATAATTTGTTTTAGCTCGTTTTCAAGATAGAACCTTTCTTAAAATTTACACATACATATATGCAACACACACACACACACACACACACACACATACACACAATAAATATTTCAAGATGCTAATGACAATGGCTTCTTATTTGTTTAAAGTTAGAATTAAAGCACTGACCAAATAGCTCAGCAGATTAAAGCACCTGCAAGCAGACTCAGGGGCCGGGGGTTCAATCCCCAGGCCTGCCCTGCCAGCCCTGCCCCCCAGGGCATGCTAAAATGGCTATTGAGACTGGGGGTGGTGGCACATACCTATAATCCCAGAACTTGCGAGACTATAAACAGGCAGATCACTATGAGTCTGATCTAGTAGTGAGACCCTGAACATCCTGTAGACCCTTCCCTAAAAAAATACAGGAAAAAAATATAAAAAATTAAAAAAATAAAGTTAAATAATGCACAAACAATGACAACGGAGACCATAACAGCACTGAAACTCATGCCACCAGGAAAGGGTGCTTGCCATCTGAAGTGGAACGGAAGCTCTGTGGCTAATGCGACCACACTGCAACTCTCCGGAGCTCTACTCCAGCTGCATATATCCCCGTGGAAAGTAGCAATTACCTTCAATCTCCCTGATCTGAAGTAATCCTTGCTACATGCGTTCCTCATTGTGAGTGATAAGGCCCACTGTTTGCTAAGTCTGAAACCAAATGATCTTTCACAAGCAAAATTTAAACTTGAAATAGGATTCTCTGATTCCCAATTCTGACTCTATTTTTTTCGTGTACTTTATACATTCCCGAATCAGGTTCAGAATGGCTACAGATGGTGCTGGTGGGTAATGAGAAGGGCTCAGGAGCTGCTCCAGCTCCCAGGGGAGCTTTCAGTAATGGAACTAACTATGTATTGTCCACCTCATATACTAGATTTGATTTTGGAGTATTTGCCCAACTGTGTGTGTTTATTTCCTGGCACTGGAGGATTTCTATTAGCTGCAGGCTGATTGAACATAGACTATAGAGAAAGAAGGAATACAACATTTTCCTCCTGAATGCTGATATAATTCCCTTTCTTTTATGGACAGCTGAACAATATTTGCCATTGGAAACTGTTAACAAATCATCTGGTTTTTGTAGTGACTAGTAAAAAAGAATCATTTTGATCAGGGTGAGCATTAGTTTTTGGATGAAAGTGTTTCAGAAGTTAGTGCCTAACTTGTGTATCCAAGCCTCTGAAAGCGCAACTGCTCACATTTTTTTAAAGCTGAAAATTACCTTGTTTCAGTAAATCAAAAGATTAATATTTAAGACCTCATAAATTTTGCTCACAGAGCATAGCCAAATATTATTATCATAACGAAAACAAAAACCTCAACTCAGCAAATTAGTCACCAAAGACCACATGTAAATTGACATTTTAGTTTCTTAACTAATGGAATCATTTGTCATTTTACTGAAGCAGTTCATTATAGAAATAAATTAAAAATAAGTAAATTGTAGTCATAGCAATCATGATGAAATTATTAGTAATCACATTTGCTGGCATAAAAGTTTTTTGCACGCTCCTCATCAGATGTTGTAAAATAAAATTGGAAATAAGCAGCAATGGTGTATCAAGGTTTGTTTTTTTAATTATAAAAAGCATGGTGGAATAGGAAAAAATGTTGCAAATTCAAAAGGTAAAGAAAATGTTGTTCTCCACCCGCAAAAACACACAAATTCAACTGTGCAATTCTAATGTCAAAATGAAGGGACTGAGAAATCTCCCTACCACTTTAAATAGTAAAAAGAAAATTAGAAAGGAGAGACCAGCTCGTGCAGTTTCTAAATAAGTGAAAGGAAATTACATTTCTCTGGGTAAATATTTACTTCCTAAAGCGTGCCAACAAAATCTTCTATTTTAGAAATGAGACATGGTAGTAACTAACTCGCACTTAGTTGATTTAATTGGAAATGTGCTGTTTTTCCTTTTAAGCCTTTGATTGAATTGTAGAACAAGAAATTTCAATCTGATGCTCTAATTGCACTTGGGATCTGGTATCCTGTTTACATATATATTGATCAGTGAGACAGCCTCGTACATATCCGTGTAGGTCACATTAAGCAGAACATCTAGCCTACTTTTCTGGCACCATACATGAATGTCATGTTTGCTTCCATGTTTTTCTATATTTTTAAAGTAATTTTTATATTTATGCATTCATTTGACAGAGATAGGCATGTCTCTAACTTGAAACTTCAGTCAGCAAAGTTTTCAGTACAGAAATGTAAAATAAAAAATTTGCTTTTAGGGGGCCAGGGTTATAGCTCAGTGGCATAAACACCTGCCTGCCTGGCAAGCACAAAGTCTTGAGTTTGATCTCTGGTACCATGCAAAATATATATATATATATATATATATATATATATACACACA
Source organism: Octomys mimax (assembly GCA_002564305.1). NCBI lineage: Eukaryota > Metazoa > Chordata > Mammalia > Rodentia > Octodontidae > Octomys > Octomys mimax. Next base: position 8,956 of record NDGM011193671.1, on the reverse strand, counting down.
CACGGAGAACACACATATATAGATGTACACATATAGATGTACACACACATATAGATGCACACATGTATATAAAGTTCATAAAATGTAATTTGTATGTTCACATGCAGAAAAAAAAATCTAATTTCTAAAATTACTTTTGTCTGTGATTATAAGGAGAAACATTTGTTTAATTGACTATTTTTCTAGCTAGTGTTTGAATTTATAATTTGCTGTCATGAAAATTAGACTTTTCTTTCAAATTTTCTTGTCCACCTAATTATGTATATGAAGTAACAAAGATTGCAGCTGTTCTTGTTTTCCTTTATTAAAGTGAAGCATTTGTGATTTTTAAAAAAATTGTTACTATTATACCCATATCTCTATTGCTGTTGTTTTTATTTCTCATTAGAAAAAGTGTTGGATTCAGCAGACTCAGTCATGTGGGATAAAATTTGGATATAGACTGATTTGGTTATAAAATTATTTTCAGGACCAGGGAGATAGCTTGGTGGTCTAAGAGCCTGCCTAGAAAGTGCAAGGACCTGAGTTTTATCCCCGGTACCAATTTTGTGGTGGCACACACCTGTTATCCCAGTGCTGGGGAGGCTGGAACAGGAGGATCACTGTGAGTCTCAGCTGTGTAGTGAGATGCTGTGCCAAATAAATAAGTCTTTTAAAAATAATTGTCAGGTGGAGTTAGCAAAAGACAATGTTGCTAGCTGACAGTGGGAACTGCGTAGTGAATTTACTGGACTTGCAGCCTGAAATGAAGCTGGAGAAATGAAGAACTAGGAGAAGGAAAGAATCAAGGGAGGAGAAAAAAGAATAGGGAAAGGTGATGGCTAGTGTGAAATCCCAGGATGCAATTGGGGTTGGGTTCTCAATAGCAAGCACACTTCTTGGGCATTACTCTCACATATAGCCAGTAATAGCTATTTCTTCATCTTTGTTAATAACTCATTAGAAAACTGTAAAAGTATGAAGGTAACTTAATCCCTTTTTACATTTTAAAGTTGTATGATAGCCACAGAACAATGCTTAGCAGCTCAAAATTCATACAAGATTCCTGTTAGTCAGAAGTGGGTAGTAGGGAAATAATTTATTTAATGTATTTACCTTTCAAGTAATATATATTCAAGTTGTTTCTCTACAATCAATTATCTAAGAGGAAATGAAAAATGAAACATGGTAGTAATTTCCCACTTTAGAAATCTTAATATTTACAGATTACAAAGAACATTGAACTATAGATTGATAGCCCATCAGCATAATGTCATAATACGTGAAAATGAAAGGGTTCAGGTGTTTCTGGCTATCATCTTCTGATAAATTTCATGAAGGAGGCAGACTGAACTATGCTTTGAATCATGACACCATAGAACTAAATCCTTGCAAGGGTTGATTCATGTTGTCTGAGTCAAATGAAGAATTTTTATTTGAAAGTATTCTATGATTACTGTTTGATTTTCCCAGTAGG
>NDGM011193671.1:0-2500 GCA_002564305.1 Octomys mimax | reverse complement strand
TGAAGTAGCTCATTTAATTCTTCCAGTAACCCTATGAGAGATGCTCTAGTTTTCATATGAGGAACCTGAGTCTTAGAACAGTTAAGTGACTGGTTGAAAACTTGTGCAGTAAGTCCTAGATCTGAAGTCCAAAACCCCCATAAGTTTGGATTTGTAGTCAGCCCTTAATCTTAACTCCTATGCTTGGCTACAAACATTGAAAATAGGGAAGAGAAATTGTGAAACCACAGGAAGAATACATTTGACAGGTGTGTCTGCCGAGTTTGCCTCTGAATCTTGTAGCTCTGTGACATGGAACCAATCACAGATCTTCTCATTCTTAAATTAATATTACTGCTGTTCATTTAATACTTACTGCAAAACTACAAAAGGACAAAATGAAATAACACCTAAAGGCACTTAGCAAAAAGTCTTAATTGTTCTGTAAGTGGCTTTAATTATTGATAACAAATGATATCACCCTGAAGACTGACCTGTGTGAAAACATATTGAAAATTTGTCAAACAAGAGCTTTCTATCTGGCCCTGTGTTAGGTGTTGAGATGCAGACATAAATCTGCCATCAAGAGCTCACTTTCTGGTTATAGAACAAGGACATTGCTTCTTCACTTTGAGTTAATGCTATCACTTCTTGCTTTCTCTGGAGAGTGACTTAGGTGCAGCCAATAATAAATAACTATCTGTTGAGTGGGTAGGTGGATGGATGTTCAGGGGTTCTTTCAGTCTGCTAGAACTTAGATTCACCTGTAATGTCTTCTGAGATATGCACTGAACAGATTTCGGTATATTGAATGCTACTCTTTTTCAATACTAAAAGACAAGAAAGGTTGAGAAATATATGCCATTCATCTCTGCCACACTACTTTTTGGGTTTTCTAACTCTGTTTATAAAAGTGCTAAATATTAATATGATCTCTAACTCTATTTATAAAAGAGCTAAAATTAATATAATCTAATATTTATCTGCCTCATATATCTGGCAGAATTCCCACAGGATGGAAAAATAAGCTAATCTTACTTTGAAAATGAGCAGAAGCATAAGTAATAAAAAATTTTAAAATGTGGATTTAATATCTAGACTTAATTATACAAACCTATTATGTTAATATTTCAGATAACAAAATAGCCTTGCTAAGGCACCTAACTTTTTTTAAAAAATTAAAATTCAAATGTCAATTAATGAAGGTTAAAAAGTGAAAGCAGAGAGAAAATGGCTGAATATACTTATTTCTATGTTTATCTTCCTCGATTATTTATTCACCAAAGTAAAGTTCACAATTGTTCAGAAATTATCTTAAAAAATACTGCATGTGATAGTTTTGCCAATCATGTTTTTTTATAATAGACTGAGATCCCTAATAAATTACTACTTTCCACCTTGTGTAGTCATTTCCCTCAAATATTATTGTCATTTTCTTCATAGAAAAATAATTTTTTTACTTAACATCATATTTTATTGATGATTTGATTTTTTCTATTCTGTTACTACCATTTAAAAATCTGAAGAATCAGTGTTTTACTTACTTTTTAAAAAGCTAATTTAAAATGTATTTTTATATATTATACGTAGTCTCTAAATCAAATAAAATATAAATTATAACTACAAATTGAGAAGTTTAAATTCTTTAAATTCAGACTTTTTTTCATAATAGCCATTAAGGTTTTATTTCCCTAAACCTTCCAAGATGTCATCTTTGATTTTTCTGTACTTTTATAACTCCAGAACCAAATGTTTTGAATTGTTCCGTGCCTTTGTACTTTCAACTTTAAATCTTCCCCATGGTTAGGAATTGTCCTTTGGAAGCCATTCCAGAGGTGATTGTCATAAATCCTTCAGTCAATTTTCAGTTTTACTGAAGCTGATCTCTCCCTGTCCTTCTAAAATAATATCTTTTCTTTTATCTACTTATGATTGCATGGTGTTGCCAGGAGCACCCATACTATTTTGCAGCGTTCATTCATTTGTTGATCCATTCATTTAATAAATATTTATCAGATAATAGCTTCTAACTGCTTTCAGTATAGTCTTAAAATATTTCACAGGAAGAGAAATTCCATTTTGGAATAGCACAAGAAGTTTGGGTTAAGTTTTGGCACTTGCCTTGAAGGGAAATCTCACTCAATGGCAAAAGGAATTCTCCCAGGAATGGGACACTGCTAAGTTAAAGAGTAAGGTAAACTTAAAGCAAAAGGGCAGATGTGATTGTTAGGGATGGAGGTGCAAAAGAAAAAAAAAGTGTAAAGACCTGATAGAATCAGGGTGCATCTGTGGAACCAGAGTAAGATCATAGCATTCCATTTCTTTGGAAAGAAAATGGGAAAGAAGAGAGGAAAAGTCTATCATAAAAAATCTGGTGAAAGATTTAAAGGCACAATAATGAAGTTTGTTACATATGTTAAAAAATTATGACATACTAAAAGTAATACTAGATTCTTTTTTTTTTTTTTTCAGAACCAGGAATTGAACTCAGGTCCTTGCACTTGCCAGGCAAGCACTTATT
>NDGM011193664.1:0-12021 GCA_002564305.1 Octomys mimax | reverse complement strand
AAGCAAGCAAGCAAGCAAGCAAGCAAGCATAAGTCCCAATAAAGGAAAAACAAAAAAGCAAAAGGTCTAATTCCTTAATTATAACCTAAGAGGGGGAAAAGACTAAGTTTAAATGAGGAAAAGATAAGTATATCATAACAAAAGTGTCAAAAATAGACAACAAAGCCAGGTGTGGTAGAACACACCTATCATCCAAGCACTTTGGGAGGCTGAGGCAAGAGAGTCACAAGTTGAAGCTCAGCCTGGGCAACTTAGCAACATCCTGTAAAATAAAATAGCACTATGAAGCTCTTAAAATTGCTCACTCAGCCTCACCTGTACTGTTAAAACTCCCTATCAAATTGATGAATATAGAAGGTCTGACAAGTCACCATACTGTCAAGGTTATAGGGAAATAAGTACAGTACCCATAGCTTACTGACAAAAATGTAAATGATAACCCTTCCAAGAGAATACTTTGCAATACATATCAGGTTTGAAGAAATAGCTGTCTTTTGTACTTACCTCAAACAAGTAAGCAAAAATATGTGCTCTAGGGTTTTCACTGTAACAATGCCTAAAATGGCAAAAATGAAAACCAAAAAGCTAGAAACCAAATCATTGCCAGAAAAATCTAGTAAAAAATTTACATGTTCCCTAACTGGAAACAGAAAAGGCATAAAATAATTTCTACCTGAATTAATCATATAGAAACCGTTAGTGTATTTTCAATGTTCTTTCTGCATGTAATAAAATCGTTTTGCCTCTATTATGTTATTAAGAAGCATACACCTAACAAAATGGCCTCATTTTTACAAGCAACTTATTATACCAACCAGTAAGATGAGAAAAATATAAGCTACCAAGAAATACCAACTTAATATAAATCATTAAATATTCACTTAGTGTAGTTTTTAAAATGCAAATTGTAAAAGGGGTATATGACATGGTCCATTAGTCTTCCGAGAGAAAGGAAAGAGTAGACACAGACATGATTGCACTCACTGGAAATGTCTGAGAGAATATACAAGATACTGATAATAAAAATTATTCTCAGACCATAAAAATGAGGGCCTAAATAGAAGGAATAATTTTGCAATTGATTCCTTTCCTTGCTGCAATTTTGCTAACCTTTTGCTATCCACCCATAAATACAGACTACCTTTATCATTTTTATTAAACACAGCAAAAATATTTATACAAAATGGTTAACAATCAAAATGGAACTCGATTTTCCTTCTGCCTCCTACAGTTGGCAAGTTCCTTAGAGAGTAAAGGAGCATTTCACTGACTTCTAGTCATCTCATCAAGACTAAATCAAATTAATTCAAACTGGGGGACTATTAAAAATTTAAATTGCCTAACACTGAAAAGAATGAAATTTTTAGTAATTCTAATTAGACCCTGTCAAATTTCCTATTTTTTCATTTAAAAGGCACAGTTTATTTAAATCTCATGGTATAATGCCAAGTCTAATGCAAAAATACTGGGAAAAATATAAAACCTGAAACTTCAATAAGAGCCCTCATCACCCTGTTTTTCATATGGAATCTGAGTTACTGAAGTGGAAAGGGACTTGGTGAGAGGCTAGATAGAGTAAGCTTTGAAAATATTTGCAGCATAAGCTAACAGAGCCTTGGTTGTATAACAGGAGCCCAACTGGCAGTGGCACACAGGCCGTTATTCTTTCCTCTAAGAACGCCACAAGACTATCACAGGAGAACCCTTAGCTTCCTGTACAGAACGTTTACCCTTCAAGTTACTGACAATTTTCCTCATGTTTAATCAATCACTGAAAATCTCTCTCCTAATCTCAAGCAGCTTTTGTGCAATTCCTTCATAAACTCTCTTGTGAGAGGCAGCATCTAGAAGTTATCCTTTAGAAGACAAGAAAAAGAACCATGAATCTATTTTATGCTGTTCCACTTAAACTCAATACAACATGTACTGCAACTGTCACTACGCTACATGCTTCTAGTAACCTCTATATAACTACACACTTTTAGGAAACAACACTAAACTAAGAACGTTTCAAATATCCTGACAACTGGGGATATAGCTCAGTGGCATAATCACCTGCCTGGCAAGTGCAAGGTCCCAGGTTCAATCTCCAGTATCAGAAAAAAAATAAAATAAAATTTTGACAATCTACCTGTAGTTTTAATAAAGTTCATTATGGTCTTACGTTTGTCCTGCACTCCTTTTAGTTGAATTTCTCTATCCTCTTTATTTACTTGGCCCCTATACTCTCATGAGTCATGCTTCTGAGTTTTCTTCCTTTTCCAGCAGCTTTGAAACAGAGCATACTGTTTTCTTTCTTTTTACAAATATGAGCTTCTTTCCTGGCTCTCTGACCTTCCACTTCAGTTCTTTATTTCTTCTTCCTCTTGACCCTTACTATCACTTGCACATGATCCCTAAATTCCACGTGTTGAAAACTTACTCCCCAAATGCAAACACTCATGATACTGGGGGTAGGACCGGAAAAGAATCAGGAACAGATCAGGTCATCAGGGCAGAGCCACAGGTGGCATCAGTGGATTTATAAGAAAAAGAAGAGTGAACTGCGCTCACAGTTGTGCTGGGTCTCAACAAGGATGCCCTCCAGAGCTCAGGGGAACAAGAAGGCCACCCTGAGATGCATAAGAGATGAACAGAAATGCTCTCGGACTGCATCTCCAGAAATGTGAGCCAAATGAACCTCCAGTCTTTGTAAATCACCACGCTTAGGTATCATGTCAACAGTCACAGAAAACACAGTAAGACAACCAACCCTTTTATATGTTTTTTCATTGAGTTGAACTTTAATTATCTCTTTTAATGATGTAAATATCATTAACTAAAACCCTAATCGAGAATCTATCATCCAAATATAAGAAACGTAAAGTTGATCATATGTATTCTATTTGCAGAATGAAAATAAAACTGTGTGAATCTAGACAAATTAAAGATGTTAACTCATGCCAAGGGAGAAAAAGCAAACAAAANAAAAAAAAAAAAAAGCAATAAGCTAATAAGCAAATCTTAGAATCATAATAATATAAATACAAATAAATTTAATTTGTTGCCCAGAAGCTATGAAAAATTAATAATACATAGCTGACTTGGATTTAGAAAAAGAAAGTCTTTCTAGAGGGTGACAAGGTTCTACAACTTCATATTTTTATGTGTAGGAATTTTTATATCGAAAAGAAAATCAGTCAAGTAATCTAAGTGTAATATTCAACACAGTTGTGACTAAAATAATAAAAAGTTTAGATTCCAAATGTTCACGAACTACACATTATTGCACATTTATAATACAGAAAATACAGTGTGTGGAAAATATTATATACCTGCAAAACTACCAGTAGGGAAAGAATCTCAACATAGCCTGCAGCACTGCAAAACAGCAGGGACAATGATCTCAGGTGAATAAAAACATGTATCTAACTTCATAACTTTCTTCTTTATATGAAGAGAGATAGTGCTCACCAAAGTATGGACCCCAGAACGAGGGACTTTAAGACATTTACCTCTATGTAAAAAAAAAAAAATTTAATTGAAATTCACATATAATTGGTTTTGTCTTCTTTTAAAACTTTCTGTAGAATATGAATTTCCTACAACTATAACTTATTATTTTTATAAACAGAAAAACAATTATAACAGTAAATCAGCCTAAATAGAGAGCATTTGTAAATTAGTATTATCAGTAAGGTATATAATGAGTCACTGGCAGAATTAAATAATTCTGCATTTTATAACATGTTTTAACAATAGTATGCCTAATTTATTGTTACATTTACTTATAAGTTTTATTCTGTTTTGCTTTGGTTTGGTTTGGTTTTGATACAGGGTCTATATAGTTCAGATACACAGCCCAGGCTAGCCTCAAACTCAGCTATCATCCTGTCTCAGCCTCACAAGTGTTAGGATTACAAGTGTGCACCACCACACGAGGCTCTTATGTTTATAGATCACCACTTGACAGACAAATGAAGGAAAAGAAATATTATTAAAATCTTATTCTTGATGTGGTCAATTTAAAATATAGCCATGTGTTTTTCTGTTAAAAATATAAGAAAAAAATTTTATTTTCAAATATTTGATTGACATAAAAATTTCCTGATATGTACTGAATGTGAACAGCAAGCTGTATCTTTGTAGAATACACTTACCAAAACAGCCCAGTTGTTTGTATGGCCACTTCTAAAAAATTGTTCTGCTTGATCCTGTCAGCCAAATAAAAGCAACATGATTAAGAAAAAGCCATAATTTTCCAAAATAAAGAACACTATAGATTTACATAAATTAAGACTCATATAAATTTATAAAGATACTAGTATTTGACCTTACAAACAAATAATTAAACTGGAAACCAGTTTAACCTACAATGTTATTGGGGGATGGGGGGATTCTATATTAGGGAAAAATAAAATACCCCTTAACTAGAAAATCAGAGATATGTCTCTCTCTTGCAAAAGCCCATGTTTAAACAGCACAACCCTAATTACAGCGTGGTACAGTTCTTGCTCAGTGGACGGCAGTTGCCGAGGATGCGCCAGGCGATGGATGTGGCCAGGTGGGGAAAGAAGGGTCCATTTGCTCAAGACTCTCTTTCTGTGCAAAATGAAAGCAATGCCAGCCCTACATCGTTACAGGACTAAAAAGTCATGTATCTAACAGCTTCCGCTTTAAAAACTTATTAAGCATCATACAAATGGAAGCACGTATCACATTTCACTATTTCCCACACCCTGAAAACTACGGAGGAAGTAAAAAGTGTGCTCAACAGAGGAAATAGGACATCTGTTTAAAAGTTTAACAGGCCATCATTTAAAACCATAATGTTGGGGCCGGGAAGATGGCTTGGTGGGATGAGCACTTGACTGGCAAGCGCAGGGTTCTGAGTTCAATCCCCGGTTCCGCAAAAAAAAAAAAAAACCATAATGTTCCCCACCATTTTCTTCACCATGATTCATTTCTCCATCATTTCTATCATCCTCTTATAAGATTAGCAACTTTTTAATGATAGGTATCATCCCTTCCCCTGGGATATTCGCTTCAGTAGGACCGAGCCATGCACCCAATTACAGTGACTAATGTACTCCGTCTGGCATGCAGTGCATTTTGAGTGTTTTTTAATGAATGAATCCATGGCCACATGTCTAAATTGGCAGTGGACAAAGCAAGAGTATCTCCTGGAAAACTGAAACCACACAGTTGATGGTCCAGATGGTTTCTGAACCACTTTGATGATTTTAAGTAAGGGTTGTAACATAAAGCTGTAAATTTCACAATTTCCTTCCAGAGTGCACTTTCTTAATTCTTCAAGCAATTACTCTCTGAAATGAGAAAGATGAAAACACTTATACCAAGAATTTCTCAGACTATTTCTCTTTTTGTGAAATATTATCAGAAAGCCAGTTTTTAATCCCTGTGAGAAAGCCAGTTTTTAGCCCTGTTTTGGTTACCTGCGTCAACCAAAACCATCCCTGAATTTCTCACAGAAGTCTTTTGAATCTATTGTTTAATAATCAGTGCTGCTAGTGTTGTAAAATCTTTGCAATTATGCTAACTTGCTCCTAATATTGGTCTTAATAAACATTAACAATTAGATAAATGTGCTGAAACAACCATAAAAACCAGAGTTTTGTTTTTACTGGGCAATATTATTGAAGATCTGCTGGTTTTCTAACATTTTATCTCAAATGCACCCATGTCTTCCACATATGCTTCCCATTTTCAACTCACTCTTAAAATTGTGAATGACTTATTTTGTGCTATGATGCCCCGCATAAAAATATTTACACCAGTATTGGGCTGGCCAAATAGCTCAGCGGATTAAAGCGCCTACAAGCAGGAGCAGGGGCCAGGGGTTTGATCCCCAGGTATACCATACTGGCCCTGCCCCCGGGGCACACAGTGAGGGCAATTGAGACTGGTTGCAGGGGCACAAGCCAGTAATCCCAGCCCTTAGGAGGCTATAAACAGGTGGATCACTATGAGTCCGATCTAGTAGTGAGACCCTGAGCACCCTGTAGACCCTTCCCTAAAATTCAAAAAAAAAAAAAATTATACAAGTACTTCATTTTCCTGTTAAAATTTTATTCAGTGCCCATTCCTACTGTAAGTTGGATGCTTTATTTGAACTCAATAATATTTCATTTGTAGCATACTGTCATGAGCCTTTTCAGAAATGTTACAGCATGTCTGATTTATGTTTGCCATTTCTAAACATAAAATGTTCATCATTCAACATCATCTTGAAACCTACTAAACATATTTTTAATTATATATTAAAGTAATAATGGAGGGCCTGCAAGATAGCTCAGGGGACTAAGTGACTGCTTAGGCAAGCAGGGACGGGGGTTCAATCCCTGGCACCACATGCCACACCGGCCCTGCCCCCAGGCACACTGAGCTGGCCACCAACTCTAGGCATAGTGGTACACGCCTGTAATCCCAGACTGGGGAGGATGAAAACAGGAGGATCACTACGAGTCCTAGCTGCATAGTGTGACCCTGTACCAAATACATGTTCAAAAATAATAAAAATAAATAATGGATCTAAACCACACTGATCTCAGATCTGCTACCAAACAGTATTAATTATTGGAAAATAGTCAGAATGCCTGGATTCAAATCTGCTTTATTACTCAGTACTAAATAAACTTATGAAAGTTGCTAGCTTCTCTCTGCCTCCATTTTCCTATCTATAAAATTGTAATAAATTGTCACAGAATCCAGGAATAGTGACTACCTAACAAGTTCATTAAGCTATTATAATCTTTTGGCTAGCAAGAAAATTTCAGGAAGTATAAAAAATTCTTCCACTCAATTATGTGTAAATAGTACATTTTGTTTCCCTCCTCTCCAAACCACTCTCAATAGCTGCCTAAATGTCAGAGAAACACACAATAGTAAATAAAGTATTGATGTGGGAATTTGAAGACCTGAGCCAAAATCCAGTGGGGATGTTACTTAGTTCCTTAGGTTTACCTTCTCCTGAAGAAAAATGAGACTTAAGGACAGGTATATAGCTCAGTGACACAAGCACCTGCCAGGCAAGTGCAAAGTCCTGAGTTCAATTCCTAGTACTAAAAAAAAAAAAAGTAAGACTTGACCTAAATCATCTCTAATGTATTTCTCAGCAAAATTTCTATGTCATTAAGACATCAGTGAAAAATCAGAGATCATAAGTCTTCTGATTACCTAGGAAAGTTATTGTAAAATTACTCATCTTCATAGTTAATGGAGCATCTATGTCAGGTACCACGTACTGTACAATGATATTCAACTGCCACTTTCTCTCAAGAATTCCAGTTTAGTAAGACAAATATGCAAACACATAATAGTACTACATAAAACTCATTAATTCATCATATTCATTGGATATCATCAGGCAGTCACTGTTCTAATTGTTCAGGATACTAAGACAGGCAAATATAGTCATAATACTTGCCTTCAAAAAGGTTAGTAGTGGGTTGACATATCTTAAGCCAATAACAGAAATTATAAATCTTGTAACAGAAAATCACCAATTTTTTTTAAGTATAGGAGGACCCGAGTAGGATATTTTTCCGAAAGAACTGGCATGTGGGTAAGATCCAAAAGATGAAAAAAGAAGACAGAGAAAATGTGGGCCAATCGCAGAACGGGGCTTAAAGATTTGTGAAACAAAGTTTAACATAATTTGAAAGGGTGACTGAGAGAACTGGAGACATAGGCAAGGCACTCTGTGAGTCATAATAAACAATTTATTATTTATGTTTTGAGGCACATTAAGGTACATACTAGGGGCGTGATCAAGGCTTGCATTTTACAGAGTTACTCTGGCTGCAACTCTGAGAAGAGCTGGGAAAGAAGAATGACTCCAGGCAGACCAGATGGGGAGCTACTGCACCTGAAGTAAGAGATGATGGACAAAGTGAGAGTCAAAGACTAGACGGGTTACAATAAACGAGTGTTCTACTAAACACCCAAACTACAACAGTACAGGCAAACACAAGGGATAGGGAAAGCTTCTACAGAGGTTATGTTTTTATTGCATCTAATAAAGACAGAAAAAAACTGGAGGCATAAAGCCTGAAAAAAACATAGCATATACGTAACTACAAAAAGCAATAATGGTATCCAAATTGAAGTATGTGCAAGAATCCACTAGGATAAAGGAAGAACTTCACATTCAATCTATTTTTTAACTGACAACCTGAGGTCCATGAGTCAAATCTCAATGTACCTAAGGTGGTGGGAGGAGGCTTTCAATATAGAATACTAGAAAAGTAGGCAGGAACCAGATCACAATATTCAGACTTCATTCTGTAAGCAACAGAGAAACAGTGGATTCAATCAGAATAACGTGATGAGGCATTACTTTATAAAGACTAGTATTAATGTTAGGGAATGTGGGACCCTGCAAAAAACAATGTAATTCCATTAGTATAGACAGAAATGATTGAAGCCTGGATTAAACCAGTGGAACTGGAGAGATACAGGTACGTGTAAGAGTCCAGAGGATACAGTTTTGTGATAACCACGGTAAGGGATGAGTATTTAAACTCCACATGAGAGGCATTCACACTTCTGGTCTAGGAAATGTGGGAGGAAAGGACGTGCTTAGTTTTTCGTTGTTTTTGTTTTTGTTTTTTCTTTTTTTAAAGGTAGGTTAAGCAAAAGATAAAATTTTATAAGTGTATTTTCAAATATCTGTGAACATGCTTTCAAATGTTCTTCAAAACATAACGAATAAATCGTTTATTACGCCTGCCCAGGCACCTCGCCTACATCTCCAATTCTCTCGGTCACCCTCACATCGCCTAGTTGTGCGACTGTTTAAGGCCTCCCAGCCAGCTGCAAGAGCAAAGCCTGAAAATGAGGGTAAAGATCTAAATTACAGCACTGACGAATCACCCGGCACAGGGTAGTGAAAGTATTACAAAGACCCATAATACGGTCTATGGCCACGTTTGAAATGGGGGGAGTTGGGGGCGCCCAGGACTAGCACCGGGCCCGTCCGACCCCCATCGGCGGGCACTCCGCGAGGAGCGAAGCACGGGCTGCAGCCAGGTGACACCGCACCCGCGGGGAAGGTCTGCACGGGCGGAGAGCAGCGGCTCAGGCCTCCTCGGCCTCCGAGAACTTGCTTCCTTTAATTAGTCGTTCTAAAGGCAGAATCAGACCGAGCCTGTACTGGAGAAACCCTTCCCACAGCACAGCCTGCGTCAGGCTGATGGGTACAGCAGGCTGCCCTCCACCGCCGTGCCTCTGCCACCTGCCGGGCTGCTCACAGCGCGACACAGACGTCTTCCCTGACTCCTACCTCGATTTGACTAGCTGCCGAGCTGCCGAAAGACAAAAGCAAGAACGCTGCCAGAGTAGTCGCTGAATGGCTGAGAAAATAAACAACAGCCATGTTTGCCGGCTTCAGACTTCCGGCGCCTGAAGGGGGCGGAACGAGTGCCGTAAAGCAGTGCTGCGGGTCGTCGGGTGTTTCGCTTTGCGACGCCGTCGCGACCTTCTAGAGCCCCGCCCCTCACGAGCTTTTAGAGCTAGGCGCTTGGGTTAGAGTTTCGAAAGTTGGGAAAGGGTAGATGGGAACTGTTGACTTCAAATCCTTGTTGCGTTTTTAATTTTCGTATTGTAAAGTGGTACATTTAAGAAGAACTGTTGGAAGATAAGGAAAACCTAATCCACGAACTTTAAAAAAAGCTATTTCCCTATTTTGAGTTGTGCTGCTATTCTTTCAACGGCAAGATGTGGTGGGAAAAACGAAGGTTTTGTCAAAAAAGATGATAAATTTTGAAAAGAATGGATGAGTGCTGCAACTCAAACTTCGGGTCTATTGTCAGAAGGCGTTCAATGTTTGCTTCTTTCATTCTGTAATTTTGGAGATAAAATTTAAAGAATTATGTGCATATGTCGCACCACTCTATGTACCCTCAATTGTAAATTCTACTTTTAATCTACCATGACATAAATGTTCCCATGCTTTATAATCTTCATAATTTTTAAGATTTAGTGATAATACGAAATTTTATCCATTATTGATGGCTTCAGCCAAATAGATAATTGCCTTTCTCCTAAGAAAAGTAACGCTTGTAAGTTTTACTATGAAAATAATATTTTGAAGAGTATCCTTGTGTGTTTGGTGTATCAAATCTCTGGAGTTGTTTTCTTTGAATAATTTTCCTGGAAAGCAAATCTTGTGTCAGAATATTTGAAAATATTTCAATAGCTATCCAGATGTTGACTTTCAAAATGTACAAACTTTGTGTCTTCAGAATATGCTCATATGCCATTTTTCCTCTTAAATTCCTTGGCATAAAAATGTTAAATTCAGTATTGTCATATTGGTGGCTATCAATATCTGCTATTTTATTTCTATTTTTAAACTATATGTCTTATGATGTGAATTTTCTATTTACATCTTCATGTTTTACGTAGGAGTTTGAGTACATTTAAAAGAAATCATGTTAATCTTTGCCATATATTTTGCTTTTGCTTTTTCCAGTTACCTTTTCTCTTTTTTCCATTTGTTTCTTTTGTTTTGCCCTTTATGAGAGGCTTAATATTAGGCAGTCAAGTTTAGCTTTTCTGGATGTGAAGCCTAGAATGCTAATCTACTATCAGAATGACTTTCCTTTATTCATGACTTTAACAAATACTTATTGAGTATGATAGTATACAAGGATATTAGAGCAAGAAATACTTAAAAAGTTCATGTTCTCATGAACTTCACATTCCAGTAAGAAAAACAGACAATATTGGAATAAGGAAAGGGAAAAAAGAAAGGAAAAGGGGGAAGGGAAAAATCAGGTATGTGTATACACAGGATAGCTAAGATGATTGTACCACTAATTTCTATTGTTTTGTCTTGTTGTTTTTTTGAAGCTAGCAGCTAATGCTTAAAATTTTTACTTTGACCAACTTTACATGCTTGTATCTGGTAATCTGAGCAACTACATTGAAGATAATAATATGCATTATAACAACCACTGTTGAATACCTAAAAAAATGAAAGAAAAGAAAACAGACAATAAAGAAAAAATGAGTGCAATAAATTCACAGAGTGACACAAATAGGGTAAAGTGACAAATTTGTCAACAGGGAAAACTCTGTGTAGAGGCAATGTTTAACCTGAGACCTGAATGACCAAAAAAAGAGTTAGCTAGGCACACACGAAGGCAACACATTTCAAATTTTTAATTTATTTTCATTATTTTAATTTTATCTTTAACTCTTACTGTCTTGAATATACTTTGGTCTATGCAATAAATTGTTTGGCTAAATTATCCATTCCTACATAACAAATCATTCAACATTGGTGTTATGTCCAAACTCAGAGGTTAACAAAGTTAGCAAATAACTATAGTCTGTGCTTAGACTAGAATTCCATTCAGTTGTTCATTAAATTTTAGAGTTGTTCAAGTAAGTGAATTAATTGAGACAACTTGGCAACTAAAAAAGAAAGCAAATATTTGCTTGATCAAAATTACAGAAAAGCACACATCTCTGGCTTCTTTTCAAAAAGTGTGTTCAGCTGACCCTCACAATAAGTCACACCACAAAGTCTGTTCATGCTGTTATTAAAGTTGTTCTTCAAATGGTCCTTATGATGGACCTCCCCAAGTCCAGAATCACTGTTGGATCACTGTTTATTCTTACTGCTTCCTCTTGCCTCTACTGCTTCCCTGTCTTCTTTTCCCTTTTTTCTGTCTTCCTTTCTACACAATTATGTTCTCCTATGATCGTGTTATTCATTCATTCAGCTCCTATTGATTAAGCATCAGCTAGGTACCAGTCACTGTCCTAGACACAGGCAACACAAGAGAGACCAAAAATTGAGTGAGTTCCTGCCCACACATTTGATGGTTCAGGGGAGCCAGATGCTAATAGGAGAAGCAGTTAAACAAATACGACAATCTAACAGGAGACTACTACAGAGGAAATTCAATCATTTAAGAGCATAGATTTCCCTGATGCAATAGGTTGAGCTAAAATTAATAAATTAATAGCAGCAACTGGCATGTCATGACAAGCAGCCCATATTCACAATAC
>NDGM011193661.1:0-10474 GCA_002564305.1 Octomys mimax | reverse complement strand
CAGAACCGAGAATTGAACTCAGACTCTTGCACTTGCCAGGGAAGCGCTTATTCCACTGAGCCATCTCCCCGACCCCAGTTTATTTTTAAGTAGGAATGATTTCTCTGTTTTCCTATTGTTTCTCACAGAGTGTGTCTCAGGCTGTGGAGATATCTGGAAGCTGATGTCCACATCCATTAACAGGAAGACATCAAAGGAAGCAGTTGTCAGGCAGCAGCAAACAAATGCTGCTTCACATGCCCTTTGCTAGAAGTCTCTGAGTTTGAAGTCTCTTGGGCCTGTTTAAAACCAAGTTCCTGAGGAAAGAAGCTGGAAAGTTCCCTGAAAACAGCAGCGAGAACTAATCTGTAATAAAACAGAATATTACCATTCATCTGGAAAGATTTCATACATCAAATACAAGTTAAATAAAAGAGACAACTTGATTAACTGATGTTGATTTCTTTTTTAATATTGACTTTGAAAAGAGTTCACAGCTATGGCAAAGATAAGTGCTGACTTGAAAGCTTCAGATGCCAAAAATAGAACTAACAATGCATTTATAAGGGTGCTACGCATAATAAACATATTTTTAAAAAATAAAATGAATGAGTGCCCATGAATTTTAAAAGCCAAATAAAAATAATAGAATACAAAAAAGAAAAACCGTAAATTCAAGGTCCAATCCCAACAATGACACATATTACATTGATACACAGGAACCACACTCTGGTGGCCACACTCGCAGCCCTCTTCTGTCTTGAGTTCTAGAACAGCTGTGGTTCTGGGGCCCAGAGGTACCTGCTGCTGGATGCTACTTCATTTTTCAGTACTTTCAGCAGCTGTCCTTCAGCCTTCCCTGTGTAGCCCCAGAAGCAGGGATGACTGTAGCTGTGCAGGCTGTAGGACTCAGATCAGAGCACAGCACCATGCCTGACTACCAACTTCTTGTTCCTCTGCATACAAAAGCTGAGCACTTACTTGGCTCCTTAGAGTTCTGACTATAGAGATGGTGGAGATGGGAAGAGGGTGAGAGGAGCTGTATGCAGCCTCTCACGTAGTTTATAATCTAGGGAAGGGGAGCAAGGAGGAGCTGTCAGGAAGAAAAGAACAGGGTCGTGAGAAGTGCCCCATAGCCCAGTGGACAGAGATGTGTTTCAAATTAAGGCATGAAATTAGAGATAAAGGGACGTGTATGACTGTTTGTGTAGTTTTGAATTAATAAAATGGCTCAAAAAGAAAGACTAAAAGAAAGGATAAAGAATCAGGGGCACTAAATTATCAACTAGCTAAACAAAATGGAAAACAGCTGAAGAAAACAGGAAAAATGAAAGAATAGAAGTGAAATATATGTGATGGGACATAGATTTGGGGATTTTCAGTGAGGTGCATGGAAATGTAAAGAAGACAGTGCATAACTCTTACCATGATTACATGTGAGAACTGAGGGGGAGAGGCAGTAGTTTCTGCTTCATTAGAAGAGAAGTCCGCAGAATGAATCAAGAAACTAAGTAGTCTCCAGTTAAATAAAGGATAACTTGGAAGAGATGAAAGTATTTCAAGAGAGAGCCAGGCCGTTCAAACAAATTACAGTATTTGCTGATAAATCAAGTAAATTCAGAGGAGAGTGTTGATCTTTGGCTTTGGAAATGTGTCACTGGCCAGTGTCTGATGAGAGCTGTTTTCATGGGTCATGACGAAAGCATCTGTTAGAGTACAATGAAGAGGACCTGAAGAAAACAAGCAAGACAATTCTCTGGAGAGGTGTCAGCAGGCAGAGCAGGGGGAGGCAGGACTGTGGGGAAGATGCACAGGGGATGACTGAGGTCTTCTGTTTTGTTTTGATGGCTATGACATAAATGGTGTTCATTTGTAGATGATGATGATGATGATTGAGGTGGGAAAAACATTCACATGTGAAAGGAGATAGAAAATTGTCAGCAAAAATTCTTGAGTAACCAAAGAGAAAAGGGTTAGTTAGGACTTTATCCTTATCCAGTTTCTGTTGCTGATAGAGCAAGATCACAGGCAGAATAACTTGCAAAGGAGAAAATTTATTTCAGCTTTAGTTCTAGTTCAAGGATGAAGGGCTGCATCTGGCCATGGTTCTTGTTGGCAGAGTCCTGCAGCTGTGCAGGACACCACAGGGCAAGAGCGAAGCAGCACAGGAGACCTCCCTACACCAGCTGTTTTAACAGACCAATTCATAAATTACTCTCATTAGCCCTTTAGTTCCCTCAGCAGGAAATGGCTCCAATTGTCTCCCAATGGTTCTAGCTGATTCTGCTTAATATCGTATTGTGAGGATCAAATTTCAATATGACTTTTGAAGAGGACAAATAATATTCAAACTGTAGCAGATTCAGCACAGTACTGGAAGGTTTGATCTTGATAAGAGCAGGGCTAATTATTTCATACTGGTAAAAGGTAGACAAAAGTATAGTTGGCAGTGTAATGGGTGTGTAATTTCTGTGTTGGGGAAACTAAGTTGCTCCCAAACAAATACTTCCATTTTCTCCATGATGTGTGAGACAGACAGGCTGGCACAGTATGTACATGTGTGTTGGTTAGTAGTACCCTGGGTATACTGCCAGCAAAGAGGAAGACGTGTGGAAGTGTTAGGAGGAGAAAAGAGGGTTATTATGTAGGGGGCCAGGGACCCTGCATCATGCCTACCCGAGTGGATCGTCAGAATAGAAATGATCATTTTCTTGAGCTAATTCCACTACTGAATGACAGGCATGATAGGAGTATAGATGGGACTTTGACCAAGGATGGAAACTGACAGATGAATGCAGTTGGGAACAAAAATGGGGAGAAGTAAAAAGAATACTACCTAGGATTAAATTCTACTCTGAGTAACAAAGACCAAAATTGCAGTGGTTTAGAAAGATTAAAGGGTTTGTTGTTCTTATTTTTCTGTAGATATAGGTGACCCAGTTCAATGATGTCTTAAGATACCCAGATCCTGCTGTTGTTGGGAATAGCCATCACCTCCATAATCCAGTTGGGTAGCCAGAATGACATTCATTGCACTGATGTTTTAAGAAACATAATATGAGCTGCCACAGAAAGAAAGTAGAAAGGACAACATATTAATGAACATGCCTGAAAGCTCCCATATGACAACCTGTTCATTTCTTCACATAAAGACTATTCTGATCAATCATTTGCCAAGATAAAGCCCTGGATGTTTTAAGTCCATGGAACATCAAGAGCAAAGGCAGGAAGGTAGAAGGAAACCTCCACTCATCCCTTACAAAGATGACAATCAAGGGGAACTGCCCATGAGGCCAATCCTGAGCTGATAAGCGAGATTCCAGGAGACACAGAAGGGGAGCTATAGTCCTGGACCTGTGCAACTACTATTCTGGAAACAGCATTAAGAGTGACAGAAGTTAGTAGATGTAAAGAGGTCCATGAAATCCAATAGTACTTGCTGTGAGCCAAGAAAAAAAAAGTGTGAAAGAAACCTTTTTCTCAAAACTGCTAGTGATTTTTACACTGGAAAGAAAATGAAATTTACTTTTGTTGATATCAGGCTAAAATTTGTGAAAAATTTTAATTATGCATTCAGCCTTTTAGTTAGTAGACATTTACTGAGTCCTAAATACTCTGTGAATCCACAAAAGTCAGTTAATATGAAATTCTTCACCTTTACTTCTTAGAGACATGTGGAGTTAAATAAATCATTTCAACCTTGCCCTCTAGGCAGTAGTCAAAGCTGTTGCTTACAGGAATTGCCATAGCAACTTATTTTAAGGTTAAACATTCAGCCAATTTTCTGTCTATCCAAAAGAAAACCCAAAAAGGATGTATCTAACTCACAAGTAGGCACTCTCATTTTATTAGTTGACTGAGTCACCTAGCTCCACTGAGCCTCTGTGGCCCTGTGCAGGTTGGTGGTTTATGTAAATATTTAACTCTGGAGTCATAAAATGGAACAGATGACTATATGGTTTTCATTTGACAATTGATTTTTGTAGTATTTTCCTCATCACAGAGTTGTTAAACTGGTGCATAATTTGGGTTAAAGTTTCTGAACAGCTCTTGACTGCAAAACAACCTCTCATTCCTGAACTGATGTCTATAACCCTGTGTTTCTTTGATTTGAATGAAACTGCACAGAAACTGTGTGAAACTTCATAGTTTTATTTGCAACATTTATGCTAACCTTCTACAACCACTGTAGTTCAGAACTCTTTGTAGGAAAAGGCATTTTTTAAAAAAAGTTTTTAAAGAATACAAATGCAACCATTTTTAATTGGCCTGCATGATTTCCACAGTGGCTGCAAGTCATTTTTTTTCATTTTTCTGAGCTTGTTCTACTTTATTAATGCCAATTTCAGCATTGTGATGGCTCTTCCTGTAAAGCCATGTTATACTGGTACATTAATTTAGTGAGTTACAAAGCATACTTTTAAAATACGGTAGAGTAGAATACAGTAGATATACTCCATCATATTTTAGATTATAATAAATTTGGATAGATTGGAATAAATAGAAAATATCAGGGAATACATCTTGTAATATGGGTAAGAGAGGTTATATGAAATTATGTGGGCATCCAAATTCTAAAAAGTTAACAGCTAGTATAGAGGGATGGGGGAGTAATTATTTATAATCTCTTATTTTTGTATCTAAGAAACATTACAGTTTTATTTCTTTTTCCCAATGTTTTGCATTTAATTTCTTTTTATTTATGATCTTTTAAATTCCTTTTAATGTAATAATTTGGAGGTCTTCTCTTCCTCCCTTTCTATCTTCTTTTCATTTATTTTAAGTCAAAATCAAAGAAAGTTTAAAATGTTCCATTTTAGTCTACATCTCAGATATTAGATATAGACAGAACAAAATAATAATTATTAGATTCTTGTCTCTTGATTTTAAAGAAGTTCTGTCATCTTTTGGAAGTAGCAAAGAATAGTATCAAGTAAACTTCCATTTGATTAAAAAAATTATAAATTTCAAGGCTTCTGATTTCTCATTTGAGAGATCTACCAGCTTTATGGAAAACTAAATTTTAATTTAACTATTTTTAAAAAATAAGGGGGCCTGAATCATAGCTCAGTTCTTTAAGTGGCTGCTTCAACAAGGCAGTCAGGCTCAGGTTGCTGTGGTTCGATCCCCACAACTCAAGCCAGCCAAACCTGCCCTGAAGGCATTCGGAGCAAAAAAAAATATATATAACTTATAGCTATACCCATTTCCTAACTTAAAATAAAATTGCTTCTGGTGTGTTGAATACTAAGCATTTGAACCAAATTTACTGCCCTGAAAAATGACCAGGATGAAGGATTGAACTGGCCTTCTCAAGAATGAGCTCCTTATCAACATGCCCAGAAAGTAAATTCTAATTGAAAAACTGTGAACAAAGTAGACAATGGAAACATATGTAGAAAACAAGACACTGAAATTCCTGTGCTCACAGAGTTTAGAGGCCAGGAGACTGAAAGACCTAAGTACAGAATTACAGAAATAGCAGCTCTGGCACTGAACTGGATGGGGACTGTGCTCATGTCAGGTAGAAGGTACCTGAGAATCCAACGTAGTTTCATTCTTGCTGGGAGCCTGAAACCACTCTTAAGAAGTCTGTCAAAACAAAAGAAAAAAATCCTGCCATGGTAACAAAACATATACAACTACAATATTCAAAATCTTAACAAGGAGATGAATGTGGTGTGCCTAAGGGTGGTGTCCTGGTGACCCAATCTGTTTTGTTATGTGGAAGCTAAATGTCTAATTACGAAGTTAGTATTGATTAAGCAAATAATTCTGTGTGCTGACAGAGATGACAGCATGTCCAGAATCCAGTGGGGGAAAAAAGGACTTTACATATTTGGGGTGATTAAGACCCCAGGGGAGGTGTGATTGGCTGCAGTGCTACAGAGGTGTGTGCATGAAGGCCTGCAGTGCATGTGCACGTGTGTGAGAGTGTGTGTGTGTGTGTGTGTGTGTGTGTGTGTGTGTGCTCATTAGGTGCTGGTAGAGGTGAATGATTAAGATATTTAAAGAAGTAAATGCTGTTAAAGCGACCTCGTTTAAGCAATTTCTTTCACTGTGTTTTGTTTACTGAGGGCTAATTTACATTGAAGTGCAAAATTCAGTGCATTTTGACCCATGAAGTCTAGGTAACTTTACTGCCCAAATTGGAACAGTGTTGCTACTATCCTGGGCCCTTCCTACTGCAGGCAATAGTATCCCTGCATCCTGCATAGCTTTCCATTCTTCTGACTTTTGTTTTGTGGACAGCTTTGCTGAAGGAACAAGCTGCTAATGACTGCAACAGCACCACAAATTTCAAAACTCGTGTGCTGCAAAGAGAAACCAGACACACATACCTGTAAATATTTCTGATTTCATCATCCTGATGCACTGGCTGTCTTTCTGGAAGAGTTCTTTTGGCTTCATTTGAGAATATAGATTGAAGAAGGGCAGAAGGATTTGGCCACGAGTCCTGTTTGGAAGGAGGAAATCTGGGGATGGGTGCCCAGCGTGTGTACCAGTCACACTAGCACAGACCCTGAAGCCTGATCCTGCTGTGAGTCTCCACCCTGTCCTTGCCAGCTCTGTGACCTACAAGAAGTTACTTAACCTCTCTGTGTCTAGAGGCCTCTTCTAAAAAATGTGGATGCTAATAATATTGCCTGCTCTTATTTTGTGAAGGATAAATTAAGCAGTATTGGCAAAATGCTTGGGCGGAGGCACGTGCTGAGTGATATTCATGCAAAGTTTTATTATTAATATGAAGACTGACCCATAACCTCCAAACATTGTGTATTGACAAATGCATACAGTGAGGCAATTCTGGACTTATAAAATATGAATATAATCCAGGAAGTAAGCATGGAGGAAATTTTACCATAAAGATTTCATGAAGCTGTCTATTTAACAAGAAAAACACATCAAACAATTAACTGCTATAAGGCACTTTTTTTAACAATAAAGGAGCAATTCCACAAATTTAACCTGTGCTTTTGAGTTATTCTAGAACAGCTTGATTTAGATGTTTTCTTCATCTAATGATGCTAGCATTTGAAATTGCTGCTGCTGCTGCTTTCCGGAGTCTAAAGTTAAGCACTTTTTAGGAAAAAAAAAAGTCTCCAGCTGCTTTTATTTAGATAACACAGGATGATTTTTAAAAGACTTCAGACATACAAAATTCGAACTTGTTTTTATGCTTCATGAGAAAATCTTTAGAAAGAATGAACAAAACACAAAATAGAAGAACATGTTTTCTATTGTAAGCAAATTTTACAGTATGAATGCTGTCAGGCTATGGGGTATCTCTCTGATTAGGGGATGGAGCTGTATTTTTGGATTCTCCCTTTTTCCTGTATCCCTTTTTATTTCTTAAAAAAGAAAAAGGGTTAGCTGCCTGCCTGTGCACAGTATTCTGGTTTTAATAGAGAAATCTGAAATCCAGGCCAGGAAAGAAAATGGCTCTTTCATTCCTTCAGCACTTCTCACAGTGTGAAGCGTTTGCCATGAACTTTGCACCTCCAGCCATTCAGGGCCCAGCGCTCAGGCTCCCGCGGCTCTCAGCTCCCGGTGGGGTCGGCAGGATCTCATTAGTTGTGCTGTCTTCTGAGCTTTCCTTCAGTATGGCGCCTCCTGAGCCTTTCTGCCCCAGCTCTTCTGCTCTTACAAGATCCATCCCGTGAAGTTGTAACAAACTCCGGAGGGGCTTGTGATCAGGTCTGGAACAAGATCAAGAAATCCAGGTACGGTAGCAAGGAAAGATAAACGAGGCAGAGAGAGAAAAGTAAACGACTTGCGTTCCTCATTTCGTAGGTTTTGAAAGTAACTTTGTATCTTTTGAGAACAAACTGGGAGACTATAAGGCTTTATCAATGGATAGAATCAGATCATAGCTTCACTATTAGATCTAGAGGAAGAGCTCTCCCAGACCTGCCTGTCTGCACCCGGGGTGTAAGGGGCTTTGTACTGGAGGCGAGTGACCGAGTGACGCTGCTTACTAGAAAAGGCCTAATGAAATGCACCAGAGAATGAAAAGCATGTGAAACGCACCCGCACTTCAGGTTTGGCTTATCCCACCTGGCTACCAGCCTCAGGGGAGCGGTTGTTGAGGAGGAGCCCCTGGATCCTTCCTGTCAAACCTGTACCTGCCTAGCATGTCCTTAATTCCGTGCCTGTGTGGATCAGGACAGACTAACCTCTTCTTGGATGCCTTACTCTTTTCCCTTCGGCTCCTAGCTTCTCTTTTCCCTTAGATCTCTTTTCTTCCTCCCTGTAGATTTCTCCGTCAGTTTACAGACTCAGTATAATGGCTCCATCTCAGATCTTGTGAAGATTGTGGCTAGGAAGGGCTGACACTGACTACCAGGCAAAGAGGCATTTCTAGCTGTAGCTCTTGTGAGAGTAGTTTATTATTTTTTCTTGAAAGTAATCCCTTTTGTTTATTAGTCATGGGTTTTATTAGAAATGTGACCCCCTCATAAACCCTTTCATTAAAAAAGTGAGTCTGGCTTATTTATGTAGAAAACCTCAAGAAGGGAGTTGGTTTTTGCAATGCCCCTGGAAGGGAGGAAAGAGGCTATGGTTTTAAATATCTTTGAACAAAAAATAATTCAGGGCTGGTGAGATAGCTCAGTGGTCTAAAGAGCCTGCTTAGGCAAGCAAAGGCAGGCGCAGGGGACCATGTTTCAATCCCCAGCACCACACACCATGCCAGCCCCACCCTCAGGTCAGGGCTGAGCCAGCCAAAAATAAAAATAAACAAATAAAAAATAATTCAAAGATATAGTTGCGAGTTGGTCTATCTTTGATGCCCAAAGCAACCTTAGAATTATCATAACTCATTTGTTTTTAAACTTGAATTTATTTAAGCATTCTGAACATTTCAAGCACTTTGCTATACTTTCATTATACTAGCTTCGAATGTATCATTCATTACATAGTAAACATTTTTAAGAATAAGAAGCCACTGATGAATTAGCACAGTAGCTGCAATGGCCCCTCAAGATGTCCATGTTAAGAGTTTGTTCCCCAGTGTGGAGCTATTGGGAGCTATTGGAAGCTGTTGGGAAACTTTAAGAAGAGAAAAGGAGGGGAGGTTTTAGGCTATTGGTGCTATGTCTTTGAAGGGATACTGAAGCATTGGTCTTTTCCAGTCTCTTTTTCCTGTCTAGGTCATGAGGCAAACAGGTTTGTCCTGTGCTGCCCCCATGACATGCTGCCTTCCCACAGACCCACGAGCAAAGAGACTACCAAACTGTGAACTGCACCTTTCAGAACTGTGAGCTAGTGAGAACTTTTCCTATATTTAAGTTGATTACGTCAATTATTTTTACCATAATAAAAAGCTGGATAACATGTATAACAAAATACTATAAATGTTAATAAAAGGACATGGCCTCAAAAAAGGACTTAAATATTTATTTTGGTGTAAGGGAAATTCCAAGCACAGAGGTTACCCTTGGTATTACCTTAAATTAGTGATTCTAAGTGGAATTTAGTAGCACTTTAAATATTTTATGTTCTTAAATATTATATTTTTTGCTCTTAGTGTAAATGGTTTTGAATCTTTGACTAAACATCTAATACTAGTTTTATGAATTTAGTCCAGTTACTATGGGCCTCAGGGTTTTTTTGCAAAATATGGATCATACTAATTAATGCATAGATTTTTCTGATATTTATCTAATGCATGAAAAATGCATAGAGTATTGGCAGGTTGATAGCAAGAACTTTATAAAATTTAACTTTATTAATCATTGCAGTGGTTATTATTTTTGTCATTGTCAATATGAATGAATTACCCTATCATTGTTTTCCTAATACACAGGATTCAGGAAAACTATGCAAGATTGACTTTGTATATTGCCATGGAACAATGGCAAAAGCTGCCAAATGTGATTTCCTACTGACTGTACCATGAAAGCCAGATTTGATTGATTGGCTGCAATAGGAGTTTTGGTGAGAACAGTGCTGGGGCCTTTCTTATATAGCATTCCAAAAACATTTACTCAGAAAAGATGACTTTTGGTAATGAAAAGACAAACTATTCAGCAAACAAACTAAACACACACAAATAAAATCAAGTAATTGGATCAGAATATTGATTTTGAAATCCACGTTAATAATTCCATGCTGAATACAGGTCAATTCTAATTAACCAAAACACTGATACTATTATTGCAGTATCCTATCTTGCTCTAGGTTTCAAAGAATAGGCATCACATGGCAGATAAGTACTAAACCAACACAATCTGTCTATTCTGTTTAATGATTAGATTAGAAGTTAAAACTGATTCTGTTTATGTGAAGAACCTGTGCCACAATATTCTCTGTTGCATATTAACATAGAAACTATATTTTCAAGTTTGCAATAAGTTTGCAAGATTATGATTGCTTTTGAAAAAAATGTTAAGAAAATATAGCATAATTGAGAGGATTTTATTATACTAAAAAAACATGGAAACATAAGAGACTTCCAAAAAAAAAGATAAAAAAAAGAGGAAGCAATTTTTTT
>NDGM011193660.1:0-25048 GCA_002564305.1 Octomys mimax | reverse complement strand
ATTGTGTAATAATTACTGAATTATCATACATTGTTGAGGAAACACTGGATGATTTAGGCTAAAAAACCAGTTTCCCATAAACTCTTGTCCATTTTAGGACAACTTACTCAAATCCAGAATTATTTAATTGAATTTGATTTTTATTTTTGTACAGTCAGAATTTAAATATTTGGTCAAAAAACAAAATTAGAGTCATTTTCTTTTTTTTGTGGATGTAATTTTTAAATTCTCAGTGAATTACAACTTTTTTTTTGCTGTGTTCAAATTATTTCTTTCTAAATAAATTTCCTTGGAAACACGTTAAATGGTAGACTTAGTTGATGCTGTGACAGATTTTTCTCATTTCATGTTCAAGGTGGCTGGGTGCATCAAACCTGACACGTTTCCCCTTGTTCACAGTGGCGTTAAACTCTTCACTTACTGCTTTTTCTATCAGAAAGTGGTCTGTTCTTTCTCTGCTCTCCACAAGGGTCATAAGTGGTTGGCCACCTGTGGGGGCGTCCAGGGTGCAGTTGGGTTTCCCACTATGAAAAATCCCACTGGATGCTTCCTCTGGATTAGCCTAGAAAAAGCACCCTAGCCTGGCCTGCTGCACTGTAGTATAATAGAAAAAGAAGGGGAAAAACCTAGAAAAGTTTGGAACAGCTTTTAAAAATACTTCATGCATACCTGCAAAAAAGTAAGGCCTGTGAGCAGACAGAAAAAAGAAAAAAAGAACAACTTTAGTAGAAAGCCAACTTCATTTAACTGTCGCAGGCAGCAGCTTTGTTTGGAGTTTTCATCCCATGCTGGTGGATGCTAATTCTGTAACATTATACAGTTGCCTTCTTTTGGGTACAAAAGGAGAAGGGGGTTTTCTCTTGTGTTTTTCAGTGCAAAGTGATTCTGATCAGAAAGAATCAAGGTTTCAGCTCCAAGTCCCTGACATTTCCATCTGAATCTACTTTTATTTTTAAGCAGGGGTTGGGGGAAGGTCTAGTTTTTCAGGAAAAAAACCTCTCTACGCAATCCTGAAACTGATCTTTAGATTTACTTTTCCTTAATCAATAGAAAAAAACTTGATTGCAACTCAACACTAGCGCAGGACTCTAGCGCAGGACTAACTGAATTTTTGGTTTTAAGAGTGCAGGATTCAGACATCATTTCAGGGATCAGAAGTAAATGGCAGCAAGTTGAGGAGGACTGACATGAATTTTTGTTTCACTTAATTTTTTCCTGGTTTACCAAGCTTTGGGTTAACATTTGTGACTCAATTCCTCCAGTCTCTACAGAACAGGTTAGTGACATTTTTTTCATAAATACAAATATCTAAATGAATCCTTCCTGCTCTCTGTGCTGTCTCCCTAAGGGCTCATGTCTTCAACTTGCAAGGCACCTGCCTCTGGTAAAGCTGCGGGTGATCTCTGCTGAAATCCTTGCACTGTTCTCAGCAATCCTGGCTAATATTTAATAAGTGTCTGAAATTTCAATATGTGTGCTTGACAACTGAGGATTTATTTTCAATAAAAGTCTCACTGGATAAATTCATTGAACACATTGGTTTTTCATGAAGTTTGGCTGAAGAATAATGATAACCTTAAATAATAAGAGGAGAGTTTCTATCTTTAAGATTGCCAGGAACAAATTTCATGGTGCAGCTACTTGCTCTGGCTCTTTACACAGGCGTATGTTGAACTTGGAGTTGTGCGCTTGCATCTCAGCCCTACTGAGTGGCACACACCCTGCTCACTCCTAATGGAGAGTAAAGCCACCAGTTGAACTGATTATAAACTAACATGAAAACAAGTTCATTTTTGTGATGGTCCTTCTCTAATTAACTTGCTGGAACTAATAACTTGCTTCTGTGTTGAGTTCTATTCTTACTGTAATACCAAACCATAACCCTTGGGTGCTTTTTAAAAAATTACCAATGTAGCTATCATTCATTTTGCTATGAAAGAGCAATGGAGAGAGTCTTAGATCACTTGTGACTCTGGTCAGTAAAGCAAATGGCTCCATGTCATCCAAGAGGTGATCGCAAGCTCCAAATCCTCCTAGCTGTAGGAAGGCATGGTGTTTCAACCAACATTGCTTTGATTGTGAAGGAAAGCCATTGTGCAATTTGGGAGAGCCAGATCTCACAGAGGGCTGAATTTCTGTTCTAGATACAACTGGGACCCAAACTTTTGGAGTTGGGTCCTAGTTTCCAGTGCTCTGTCAGATGCAGAGTAGATATTTTTTATTTCCTCCATGCCCTCTCACACCGAGCCTATAAATGCATGATCTCATTGACTTTCCAGACCAGCTTCTTCTGAGGGTCGGATTTGTTCATGAAGTCTTGAACTTAGGAGGACCTGCTCGCCTTCAAGGAATGTCAGCATGGTTCAGAACTATTGATGTTGTGTTGTGAATTTGTTCTATGATGGTTGTGATGTGTCTTGGGATTTGCCACCAAACACACCTGGTGTTCTATTTACTCTGGCAAGCTGGGGATTTTTTTTCTTTTTCTTTTTAAAATTCCAGGATGAATTATTCATCATTACTTAGAATTTGGGTCTCTTTCATCTTCGCACTTGTACGGCACCAAGGTGAGTACTACAGAATTCCATAAAGCTCTTGATTAGCATGCTCTTGAATTTATAAAGAGACATTTTTGTTGGAACTATAATTGTAAGGGCAGGTGTACATGTGTCTACAGATACAACAAGAAAAAATGTAAATTGAATTCTGTTGTCAAGGGTAAAATACATTAACTTTGAATTGTATTCATTTCCCACTTTTTCTTATTTAACTTGGAACACAATTTGTATATCCCAAAAAAGTTCTTCAAGGTGATGCAAACTATTTCTGTTAAAATACATAGAATAGCTCTGTGTGTGTGTGTGTTCCATGGATTATCAATGTTTTCCATTAAGGCTTTAAGTGTACATTAGAGACTTGAAATAATATATTTATTTTAGCCAAAAATTAGAAAGTTAGAGCAACACTGATGTTGCTCCATTGTGTATCATTGATCTATGTCATATACCCCAAATCTAAAACTGTAAGTGAAATAAGACAATGCTCCCTCATAAGGAAAGAAGTAATTCCTTCTTCCTCCATTGTAGCATTTTCCCGGGGAAATGAAAAGCCACATGTATTTCTTTTTACTGTCATATTTGGATTTGAGACAAGGAAAATGGGGCTATCCCCATAGGTTTAAAACTTTTATGGCTAAAATGCTATAGCATCTTTGTTTTTCTGGTTTGTTTGTCAAGTTCAGTTGGCACGTGGTTATAAGTCTGAGATGAATAGCTTTCTAAATCCTAATGGTTTTCCAAGGCTGGGTGAAATTAAACAGTTATAACATAGAATAATAATGTAATAATTGTAGCATGAAAACCCCACAATAACCCCACTGATTTCAACCTCCTACTCTTACTTCAAAAAAAAAAAAAAAATACAATTTCCTTGGTGAAAGAAGAAATCTTAGAAGCATGTTTGTTTGAAATTTCAAGCACAGAGCAAGCATAGGTAGGGATTTTCTTTCTTTTACTAATTCTGATAACATTGACAAGCCATGCTGTTACCAGTTACACACACACACACACACACACACACACAAACACACACAGACTTCTGAAATGGAAATTACTATAGTTTAAGCCTATTCCCTTTCATCAAGCATCCCTTTTATTCAATAAGTATTCAGTATTTATAATATTAGATATTTTTATTATTTGAGTTAAGGTTGAGAAATTTTAACAGTTTATCTTATCCTGTACAAAATAACAAACTTTTCATGAACAATCATTAAGAGGAAAACTGTATAACTTCCCTTATGTTTGGGGTTGACAGAGAATTTGGGCACAGTTTGCGTGGTCATGATTTTCTGTCTCTACCATGAAGGATTACAGGTTTTTCATTCCTTAAGTAGATTGGCCAAAGCTGCCCAAAACACCAATAAACTTTTCCTTAAAAATAATTATGATCTAATATGATGTTGTGTTCCTAAAAGTTCTCCATGAAGGATAAACCCATGACTATTTGCTGCTCTTAATTCAAGGAAATCTATGACCCTTCAAATTTAATAAGTGTCTGTGTTTAAAGGTATAGCAGAGACTACCATGAAAAAGTAAAGTTCCTATCTTCTAGGATTTTGGATTTTGTTGCTACTACATGTACAAGAGTGTTAGAAGACCCCTTTTCAACTACTGACTATAGCATAAAATCCAGACAATGGCTGTGAAAGCAGTTAGTGCCTCTTATGGGTTAAGACTTGGTCAGCTTTCTAGAAACTTCTAGGGACTGGGAAACAATGCATATACTATACACTAATGACCACGATAGTTTTTCCTGCTCTCCTCTGATGTTAACCATCAGAAAGAGATCAGTTCTCTGGGCAGGCAGATCTCTTCCTGCTCTCAAGTCCAGAATTAGAGGGCTGGTGCTTTGCCTTGTGTTGGCCCTTGTGTTGTGGATGGCTCGCTGACCACACTCTGCATGCTCCCTTCCAGGAGCTGTTGTCTGCTCACCAAAAGGTGCCCAGAGGGCAGGGCAGCCTTTGGCCAATGGCTCACTTCCTATTGTCCTCTGGGCTCTATGTCCTCTGCAGATAGGGGACTTTCCCAGAGAAGGCTGAAGGGAGAGCAGGCGCCTGCCTCCGGATGGCCTGGGGCAGGCGCCCCAGATGCTATGGCTAGAAGCCTGAAATGGATCTGCTACTGCCCCCTGAAAAACTCCAATTTTTAAAGGGATTAAAAGATTATCTATTTTTGTTGAAGAAACAAAAGAACAGAAGCAGACAAAAGTAAAATGCTTGCAATGAAGATTATTTTATTGATGTGATCAGACCTGGTTTTCAGGAAAGTAGACCCTGAGGGGAATTGACTCATTTCTTTTGCTAAGCTGAACCACGCATTGCAAGAGTTTGGCTGGGAAACTTTTAAGAAGTAAGGCAGGCATGTAGGGAGGTGGTGACACTGTCACAGCGGGGGCCTGTGAGTGCTGTGTGATGATTCTCACCTTTGACCAGAAGGACAAGGGAGAACCCTGTGCCTCCTCTCCAGAGAGATCTTCTTGAGGGCTCAGCATCCCTGGGCCTGTAGGATCCCATTTCAATCTTTTGTGAACGGGAGCTGGGCAGAAAGCCTCTTGGGGCTGGCCCTGAATCAAGGTCATTCTCAGGCCAGTTATACAAACCCTCTCCTACCACTTTTGTCCTGGTTCCAACTCTTGTTTATTTCCTTCTGGGCTCTGATATCTTTTCCTATTGTGTAGCAGGAGGGAGGAGACTCCTCTCAGAAAAAGACACAATAGTAGGATAGTAGAATTCTTGGGCTAGGAGTTCTGCAGCCGCAGCCACCTTCTCTCCACTCTGCTGTCTAGTTAAGAGGCAAGCCCTTCTCTACCTGCCAGACCTGGAGGCTGCCACTCAATACTGAGAGAGCTGAGGCAGCAGTGATGTCACAGCCTTCTGGCCACTTGTCACCATTATCAGCTCCAAAATGCAAGGGGGCATAGGAATGAAGGGGGAAGCGCTTTATTCCTAGGAGAAATGGTATCACTCTCCCGCTCCCTCTCCTGGAGGCAGAAGATGGTGCTCGCTACCTGGCCTGGGTGTAGGATTAGAGGTCAGGTCATCTGGCCCATCTTGAGCTTGTAAGCTGACCTCAGAGAAGCTGGTTTTACTAGCTGGGAGGGAAGCGGCTTGCAAACAGAGGAGGGAGCTGCTGTCCGTCTAACCACTGTCTCTCTCAACAGCTCAGCCCAGGGAGCTCATGTATCCATTTTGGCAGAATGACACCAAAACCCCCAAAGTAGACGACGGAAGCTCGTCTGAGATTAAGTTGGCCATCCCAGTGTTCTTCTTTGGCGTTCCTTACCGCACTGTCTATGTAAGTGGAGAACTAGCCCCAGTGTTGCTCTGTGGCTCTCCCTTTTGTATATCATTAAGGAAAGCGTTTTCAGTATGTTCTTCCGGGGCTTCAGGAATAGATTTACTGGCAGCCAAAATGACAAGTTTTGAGATTTCATGAGCTGATAGGTTTTATGATTAAGAAAGTCAAAGGTATATTTAATGGCTAATGTTCATAGGAGAGGAGTATACAGGGCAATAAATTGCTTTTGTGGGTGATTAAGCACAGAAGTGAAGCAGAGGCCCCAATGCCATGAGCATTATTTCTGCTACTCGACAAGATAAAAAGATACAATGAACCACAATAGGAGCAATATCATTTTTCTTTCCCTTCTGGGGGTGTGCAAAGTTTAGGCATCTGCTGTTCTTAGGCTTCCTACCAATTTGCAGCAGAGTTGGCACAGAGTGGATGGGTAATCAGCTATTGTATCAAAGTTGTTTGCAGAACTGGCCACTTCTGTGGGTCTGTAGCTATGCCAGAGGGTCGCGCTCTCAAACCTGCACTAAGAAAGTATTCCTTTGGCTGTCAGGCTCTCCTGGGCACTTCATTCCTCAGGTTTTGTTTTTGTTATTATCATTGGGTTGGCTACCAGTGAGGCTTTCACATTAAGAGGAGGGTGTAGAGCAGCTGAGCCTCTGTTTTTCTGTGGGCTTAAAGGGCTGAGGGAGGCACGTGTGGGTCACATTGCATCCCTTCCTCCTCTGTATCCTGGGGACATACGTGAGACTCTGGGCATCTCCATCTCTGGCCACCTCCACATCTGAGACCTCTGCGTCCCCAGCTCCCAATGTGTAATTCAGGGCTGATTCCCACTAGAACATGGCTTCCTCTTCCATCACCTAACCAGCGGTTATCACCTAATTAGCTGCCCCTGAGCTGGTGGCATCAACATCACCTGGCCACTCCAGAAACGCTGGTTCTTGTGCCCCATATCTATGGACTGAGTGAGAAACTCTGGGAGAGGAGCCTGGCATTCCAGTTTAATGAGCCTTGCAGGTGGTTATGATGCCCACAAAATTTTCAGACTCTCTGATCTTAACCAGAGAACATAATCAAAACACATGTGAGCCATCGCAAGCTTTCTTGGGAGTCTGTGTGTTTTAATTACAGCTGTTAGCAAAGCCATCGCTCAGGCAGCCTGAAGTGCCTCTTCTGCTGTCCACAGAGGAAGGGCGCCCCGTCTCGGTCTGTCATCGCCGACTGTACTGACCTGATTTTGGAGCTAAGAGGGGAGTGCGAAGCTTTCGTGCTCCAAGGCTCAGCCACCCAGGCCTCTAGAACAAATGTATTTAGTTACGTGCCTCTTTCTCTTCTGCTGCACACTGTGACATGAAGTCTGAAGAATTCTTGCCCTTATAGAAGGGTAGATCAGTTTGGGCAGACTTATTCATGAGTACGTTTTTCCTTAAGTTCCTACCACTTGACTGGGTACATTGTTCCTTAAGTTCCTACCATTTGAGCAGTACAATCTCTTGCAAGTCTCTGGGTTGTTCCTTGTTATGCGAAGACAATAGCCCTTCCTATGTCTCTAGCCTGGTCTCCACCTTCCTTCCCAGACCCCACACCCTTGCCTCTAAGGCCTGCCATTAGCCACCAACCTACGGGACTTGGTCCTTGTTGGTGTCTGTGATGCAACTTATTTGTAAGAACATAACAACTGGAACATAGAAAAAAAATTTCTCTATCTCCAATTTTTTTTTACCTAGAAATTTTGAAAATTACTATCACAGACATTTGTGCAAGTGAAGCCATGAGCATACAAGCTACCAGGTTAAATCAGTTCATCTCAGACTCGGGGACAGGCTGGATTGCTTATAGGTCCTATTAGAACGGAGGAGACACACCGGCTTGTGATCTGCAGAAAGGTTTCCCAAGTTTACTAAGCCATTTCTAAGTCATAAAGAAATCACCGCAATCTAGTTATTTATATTTACAGTACAATATAAAGGTACTCATGGCTCAGTTTTTATACACTGATTGCACAAAGGAGCTATTAGGTTATAAGAGCCAGAGTGGAACTGGGCATGTGTAGATCTTCTCCTTGTTCTGAGTACAGGAGTGGTTGTGACATCAATAGAAGTCTCATCCAGAGGTGGATATGGTTCATCCTGAGCTCTGAGTTCACTGAAGGAACGTTTGCCCTTTCTCTGACACTTCTCCTTTTTCATCAATAGGAATCAAAGTCTAATATTAAGCTCCTCAATTTTCAAATTTAACTTTGCTTCTTTGTTTTC
This sequence comes from Octomys mimax, assembly GCA_002564305.1. Lineage (NCBI taxonomy): Eukaryota > Metazoa > Chordata > Mammalia > Rodentia > Octodontidae > Octomys > Octomys mimax. The sequence continues at coordinate 16,938 of NDGM011193660.1, read as the reverse complement.
CTTTTTATTTTGCATCTGTGACTCAGAATTTGTCTTTATAGTCTGCACTGCCCTCAGGCTGGCCCAGTGCACATTTACACACACACACACACACACACACACACACAGCCCAATGGCATTTGGTAAGTTCCAATAGAGACAGGATAGAGAACATGAAACTGAGACTGATGTAATGATAAGAAACGAAGTTGACAACAAATTGAAAGTGAAAGAAAGCCAATGAGTGTGTCTGAAAGTAAATGAACCTCCTCATTTGAACAATGGGAGCTGGTATGTGGGGGCTCTAAATCAGTAGTTCAAAATTTATTTTGGCTCGTATGGCTAGGCAAATGTCTGTCTTGGTTTGTGACTCTGACATCGTCCTGGTTTCAGATCCACTGTGCAAACCTCTTCTATTTTTTAGGTCAATAACAACGGTGTTGTTTCCTTCAATGTGCTAGTGAGCCAGTTCACCCCTGAGTCCTTTCCCCTGACGGATGGGAGGGCCTTCATTGCCCCCTTTTGGGCAGACGTGCACAATGGGATTCGAGGCGAGATCTATTACAGAGAGACCATGGATCCTGTCATCTTGAAAAGAGCCACCAAGGACGTCAGGAAGTACTTCAAAGACATGGCAACCTTCTCTGCCACCTGGGTGTTCATTGTGACGTGGGAGGAAGTGACGTTTTATGGAGGCAGCAGCACCACACCTGTAATAATTCCTATTTCCCCCTTTGCACTTCATACCTTGACTTCTAGTTCTTGTCCAGCTTCACTACCATGAAGGAGTCTAATTTGTAGAGCTGAGGAATGTCAGTTTGCTTGAGTTGAACTAATGGGTCTTGCCACCCTCATTCCAGGAAACAGAGGGAAATATCAGAGCAAACCAGTCCAGTCAGCTGTAATATTTCACATGATGCGTCAGCCATCACAATTCATTACAAATGTCTGAAAAGAACCCCTCAGCAATGTTCTCGCAGTAGTTAGCATTCCTGTTTTACAAGAGAGCATTTGAAGCACAGAGCCCTTTCTGGAGCATGTATTTTAGGGACCCAGGGAGAGTCTCACAGGTCTTTTTCTCTGGCCAGAGACACAAAAGATTTTCTCTGTCAATAATCTTTTGATCCCCTCCATAAAATCTGGTAGAAAAGGAAAAGTAGGGTAGTGGATTGGGCACCAATGACCTAGCTCATTGATTCTGTTATGAGTTTTTTCTATTATGACCAAGACTGAAATTATTCATATTTGATGTTAATTAGAGTGGGCAGTTAAAGCGTTACATGAATAAAGTTTCAACATCTGCTCTGAAATCCCAAATGAGCAGTCAAATAAAAGTCAAATAAGAAAGATTATCACTGGCATTATCATACAGATAATCAACTTTCTACATAAAGGGACAGACTGCAATTTTCACAAAAGCCTACAGCTTGTTTGGGTGGTTATGACAGTAGAGATTTTGGAAGTAGCAGACGCATGCATCTTCAAATGTGCAATTCCCCAGTAAGCAAAGACACTCAGAAACCTGCCCTCCACTTTCTTAGGATTATTTCTAATTCCATCTGTTTCCCCAAATCCTTGGCAGTGAGTCAGTGGTTTAGGAGTGGAACAGAAAGAGTGAGAGAGGGGTGAAAAAGTGCTGCTCTTGCAACTCGTGTCTACAACGCGATGAGCACATTGTGTTTTAGCGCTTCCAGCCCAGAGCATCTTGAAGCATTTCATCACTAAGAGGTACCGCAGAACAGAAAGACCCAAGTTTAAACAGTGGATTCATTGGCTTGAAATAACCTCTAAAGAAGCATACATTTCCCTCTGTCATGTTATGGATCACTAACGACTCTTCAGGTGATGTTTTATGTCCTTTAAGCCTCATATCTTACAGAGTTAGAACGCAGAATGCCAGCTATCAATAAATTTTAGTGTCAGTGATGGAAAAAAGAGAAGAAATGTCTATCAAGTGCTGACCACCATTTTTTTTTTTCAAAAATCTTCCAGTGGCAATAAAAATGGCAAGATAATTTAGATACTTTCTGATTTGTACTTAGGAGTGAATTTCTGGACTAGGTAAGATCTCTTTTTCTGGGAGGATGAATAAAGAAACAGCTAAGTGCTTTGAGCTCCTCGGAGAAAAAAAAGATGATATTCTCTAGAGCTGCAGAAGCATCCATCCATCCCTGCCTCTGAAATGGGCTTCACCTTCTCCACAGGAAAATATCATGTGGTCAGCTGCACTTTGAGCTTGCGATCCTGTAGAGCACTGTGGAACCCAATGAACGGGGGAGGAAGGAGGGAAAATCAGTATTTATTAAGGCCCACTATGTGCTCGGCACTATGAGAGGCTACGTTTTGGTTATCCTTTAACCCACATAAAAATCTTTCCCCACACATATGTACTATCCTTACTTTCAAGGTGAAGTAATTTGCCCAAGTGACAGAAGAGAGATTTGAGCCTCCCAAGAGACAGAGCAGGGGCACATAGGAGAGTCTATTGGTTGAATCCTGAATGATTTCCTCAGCACCTCCTCCTTCCAAGTGTCATGGGAAGGTGTTGGAAGCAAAAAGTGCTTTGCAAGAAGTGAAAAACAAGGCTTTACAAAAAAAAAATCCAAAGAACCCTTAAATTGAAAGTGGAAGAAATGTGTACCCATAGGGGTGTGTGAGGGCTATCAAGGGTGTTCGCAGGCATGCACAGGCACATGGGTGTCATGGGCAGCTGTGGGGATCATGGGGGTGGCTGGTTGGTCTGGGGTGACTGATGGGTAGCACACGGGTTGTTCTCAAGAGCTGCTTGGACCAAAGATATTTCCAACTTTATTTTGGGATGAGGACTTTACTTCTGAAGAATCCTGGTGTGAAAGATGGCCCGGTATTAGTCCTTAAGTGACCCTGACTTTGCACCCATTTCTTGAAGCCGACCCCTCTAGAGACCTTATTATAGCAATCTGGAGCTTGTTCCCCTCTCATCTGTGTCCCACTTTCCTCTTTTGTTGGATGGGGCCAGAGAATGAAGGCATATAGCGAGGCAATTCTATCATTCACCCCATCGGCTGCGGCAGGCACAGAGCTGGAGGAGAAAGTTTTTCTCTACAAAAAAGGCTTTTCTTTACCTGCACCTTGCCCCTCCCTGGGACCTTCTAGAACGGGAAGGTTCCGGGCTTCCAAGATCTTCTCGCCCAGCTTGATTACACAGGATAGGGATTTGGGTCTTCCTCGGCATTGAACAGAGCGTTAACTGGGGTGGCTTCAGGCAGCTGGGGAAAAGGTTGTGTTTGAATGGGGGAAGGTTAATGTGGCCTCTCCTGTTGGCTCTGTTTTTATTTGCATTTCCTAAAAATGAGTCCAAGGGGTGAAGAGTAGGAAAGAGAAGGAGCAAAGAAAGGGCAGTTTGTGACAGTGTGGTTCTGAGAACTGTTGTCAAGCCTTGATTGAATTTACGTAACGCCTCTGTCCTGAAAAGTTTACAATTAAGACACTGTATCATGACAGTGCACCAGGGGAGAGACTAGCATCTCCAGCCTAAGTCCCACTTGCTGTGGCTGGGCCACTGTGAAATTTCCAGCAACACATTTCCTTTAGTCCTCTGCTTTCTGAGCTATTGATACGATGAGAGCAGGCCAAAAATGTAGCCAGTCTGAGCTACAAATGAGCACCGAGAACTTTGCAGATAGAAAGTAAGACATAAATGCTCTATTAGAGGGGCAATTTCTTCCCACAAAGTGCTTTTTAAAAAATCACTTTCCAACTTCCATTTTAAAAAGGGGAGGCGTCTTAGCAAGATTAGCGGAGTTTTCCTGGAATGAAGAGAGCGCAGTGCAGTGGACCCTTGTAATTGTACTGCCCAAGGCAATGCGGTGGACCCTTGTAATTGTACTGCCCAGCCTTGGCCCACTTTTCCTCCCCTCCGGCCCCACCCGCCCTGCTGTGGACGCAGGTATTGGTGTCCCCTTTCTTGGCTTCACGCTTTCCTATAGTTTATTCTCATGCTGCCATCTATAGGTGCAGCCGTAGCAGCACAAGCTTTGACTCCTGTCTGGTCCAAGAGGAGATGTGTGCGGGGCGCTGAGTCAGACTCTATATTTTCCAGAGCAATTTCTCTTTTAGAGGCCCACTCCCATGTCTTGCTTTTCCCACTGGAGATGAGAATGAATTCAGAGAGAAGGCAGGTTATGAGGCCTGTGCTGCACGTGTGGAGCGGACACAGGGTTGGGAGGCTGCTACTGGGGCAGGGACCTATTGGGAGTGGGAGTCCTGAGCCCATCCTATCCCGCCATGTAGGTGAACACCTTCCAGGCTGTGCTGGTGTCTGATGGCTCCTACACATTCACTCTCTTCAATTACTATGAAATCAACTGGACCACTGGGACAGCGAGTGGCGGTGACCCCCTGACAGGTCTGGGAGGAGTGATGGCACAGGTAGGTGATTCTCCAAGTCATCCTCCCTATTTGTGTCCCTCAGCACCCTGGATGGAACCCTGACCATAGCTTTTATTGAGAGAAGGGTGACCCAGCTTGCAGGTGAACTGAGGCTGGTCTTGCCTGTCTCTGATTTCTTGACTCGGTTGGGGGATGAAAGAGGCAAACACTTTCCTTGGGACTCTGGGAAAATCTGTCTCTTTTTCTGATTTTGTTTCTTCCTCTTTTTTTTTTTTTGCTTTGTTTTGTTTTTCTTTTGAGATAGAATCTCCCTATGCAGCCCAGGCTGGCCTTGAACTAGTGATCCTCCAGCCCCAGTCTCTCAAGTAGTAGATTACAAGTGTGTGCCACCACCCCTGGCAAAAGGGGCTCTTTTGATTCCAGATGAGCTGGATTCTGAAACAAGGCAGTCGGGTCAGCTGCCCAATGGGGTGATGAGTGTGCTCAAAAGTTTTATCTTCCGTTTGTGCTCCAGGCAGGATTTAATGGTGGAAACCTCACCAATTTCTTCAGCCTCCCAGGGTCCAGAACTCCTGAAATTGTGAATATTCAAGAAACCACAAATGTCAACGTTCCTGGCCGCTGGGCGTTTAAAGTTGATGGGAAGGAAATTGACCCAGCCAATGGCTGTACCTCCAGGGGTAAAGTATTCCTTTTCTCTGTCACCAAGCAGGGTTTGTTTAGTTTAGATTGACAGGCAAGCTTTGCAGCCATGGGGGCGGACTTGTTCCTGATGCCTTACTCTTTTGACATCTCTCAGCTAGGTAATGGAGATCAAGGTAATTTTAGCATGCACATTCATCACCCCAGGAGCTGAAACTCTGCACTTGCTGTACTGCAGCTTTCGAAGCCCTTGCCTGCAGTGTGAATGTAGCTCAGAACCACTCCAAAGTGGACCAGGATCTTGAGCAGTTCTCAGCCAGCCAGCCAGCCAGAAGGGAGACCTCCTGTTTAACATTATTTTTGTTGTTGTTTCCGTCCTCCTCTTTAGTTTTTTCTTCTCTTCTTACTCTTGTTCTGCCATCTGCACTTTGTAGATCCACAGGAGTGGGTGATCTTGGAGCGTTGCCAAGTCCCTACAAGGGTAAATCAGCACTTCCTAGTAGGATTAGAAAGAAAGGAGGAAAAAAGTAGCACAGTCTTAAGGGCAACTTCTCCTAAAATCCTCCTGCAGCCACAAAACATGCAGGAATTTGGAGAAAATCAAAGCTAGCTTTAGGTCTCTGAACAGCTCCAGGTCTCTGTAGCTGAATTTCAGTGGGTTTTCTTTATACTGGCATCCAAGGTTTGGAGCCTTCTCTGAACTATCAAGACCCTTTTGGATGTGCAAAATAGCCCTGGACTCTCACAGGAACATCCCCATTTATAGATTCCTGCCTCTTATGTGTTCAAAGTATAGTATTCAGAAAACAGGATTTCTGTTATTAATTCTGCTTCTAGGAGTAGAGGTTATCGCAACTAACAGCAGAAAATCACCTGTCCCCCTATCCATTTCCTCAACTATCCCTACCCATCCACCCATTCATCTACCCACTGACTTATCTACCTATTCATCCACTTGTCTACCCATGCGCTTACCTACCCATCTGATCCATCCACTGTCCCATTCATCCATTCATTCATCTATTCACCCTTCCATGCAGCCGCCTACCCACACATCTCCATCCACATCCCTCTGCCTACACATTTGCCCATTAAGCCATCCAACCAGCCATTATACCTTTCCAAGGATCATTTTGAGAGCTGCCGTGATGCGCCAGTCATGCCATTAGGTGCCCAAGGTGAAGGTACTGTAGTCTCCCAGGACATTACTGTGATAGAAAAGAGGGCCACAGGAACAAACATAACACAGTGTAGATGCATTGTGGTAGACACAAGTGCCAGGTACTATGGAAACAGAGAGGAAGAACTTGGGCAAAGTGTTTTCAGATCGTTAAAAAAGCTTTGGATTGGGATAAGGAGGTCTCTTCCTCTCCTTGGACAGAAAGGATAAACTATGTGTTTTGGCATCTCTGAGAAGCTTTAGCCCTCTCATGACTCAATTGCTTTGCCCTCTGCCCCCACTCCTTGCAGTGTGGTGAGGCCTATCAAACCTCTGCCTTTCCCCTCAGGCAAGGTCATGTATGAAGGAGGCGCACCCTAACATCCCTGCCTTTCGACTCAAGGAAGTCTCTCATGTTCAGAATAGTAAATAAATACTTTAGCGCTAAATTGGTATTAAACTGGATAGGAGAGAATCTAGTCTCAAAGCTCACCAGGATTTCTGAGATTCTGTGCTCTTACCTCGTGAAATGTAACTACAGCATCGCTTAGGTGCATGAGAGGCGCTGTTTCAACGCCTCATTATCTCTCCCCTTTCTGGCCTGGGCTCAAGCCTGATAAGCTGCAGACTCTTACCCAGGCACCTTTTCCCTTGTCCAAGCAACACGGAGCTGACTGGCTGTGGACCTGCAACCCAAGTGCCCAGTGACAGCCTCTCACCTGAGTCCTGGGAATGAAACGCTGTGGTGATGGAAAACATTGGCTTGCAGAGCCGTGGAGTTGGTCCGACGCCAGCTGTGCGCCAAGTCCCCTTTCCAACTTTATTCCTTTCCTCCTGAGTTATGGGCTTGGGTTTCATACACAGGACAAATTCAATATCCTTATACAGACTGCTGTGCATTTTTATGTACCACTGGATGTATATCAATCTAATGAGACTGGGATTTGGCCTGGCTTGTAGCAGGGGAAGCTGTTCCATAGAGCTGGTTTATTATATCATCATTTTGTAAACAAAATTATCACAGAGAGTCTGCCTTTTGATCCAAACCTTCTCTATTTGAAGGCATTTTCCTCTCACTTATTGGAAGCCTGAAAAAAGCAGAGACTGGAAATGATACTGAACAGAGGCTGTTACAATACATGCATCCTTGTACCAGTGCCAAAGGGTGTTGAGGATTGAAGGTCTGTTTTAAGGGCTGATGCATCTGATCTCCTGGGAATGTGAATAAATGCATTATCTCATTTTGGGCTACTATTCTCAACAGGTACAAAACATAATAGCCTACTGAGATGTGTTCCTGTTAGACAGATATAGAAAGAACTATTCCTGAGGCACCCAGGTCTTCGGCATGGGTTAAGCTTGTAGCTTTGTGCAATTCACACAATATTCAATTTTGTAAATATTTGCGAAATCTTGGCTGACTCTTTTCAAACTATAGTTACTCCTGGTGAGCTACTTTTTTTTTCATGTCAGGGACATTGTGGATATTATGACCTACTTCCATTTCTTAATACTGCACCTCTGATATATTCCTGTGAGACTGTCTTGATCTACAGATGCTGCTGCCTCCGTTAACCTGTGTCAATCCTTTCATAGCTTCCCATCCCACATAAGGAAGGGATGAAAATACAGCACTTATAAGTGTTTTACAGGTTAAGGAAACACAGATGTGTGGAATTTAAGTCAATAGTCAACTAGAATTTTTTTTTTCTTTTGCGGAACCTGGGATTGAACTCAGGCCCTTGCACTTGCTAGGGAAGTGTTTATTCTAATGAGCCATCTCCCCGGCCCTCAACTGGAAGTTGATTGCAGAGTTGTGACCATTCATCTGATCAAATCCCCAGACTCCATCCCGAAGTCTAGATCAGTCCCTGGCCTGGAGGTATTTCTATTTCAGTTGAATGATGATTTTAGCAACAGGCAAGATTCCAAGTCTTTTGGTGGTGGAGATTACTTATTTAGGTAAATCATTTTAAAGATGGACATCTGCCAAATAAATAGCAGTGAATATTTTTAAAACTCAGCACACCTTTTAAAATCATTTCCTTTTGCTAGCCTCATTCTCCTCCTGACCTAGAATTTTCCAGAAGTTCTTTCCAGTGGATGATGAGAGGAGAGTACTGGATTTGGGCATGGTTTGGAGCTGGCACGGAGGTAACTTGAACAGAAGTTCTGGCTAAGCAGTGCCAGCAGGATTTATAAGGCTTTGAAAATGACACATAAGTGCTCATCCCTTACCAGAATCTTCCTAGGGAGCTGGGCTTTATAATTGTGCATTAGACTCCTGATTTGTGCTATTGGCCTTTTTGACACCAACCGGACCTCTAATGAATGAATGAATTAGCAAATAAACAAACAGTATTACCGAGCTGCCTGAGTGCTTTGGGTCTTCTTTCTGAATATCCTCCCCTGTGATTCCTGAGGGTTGTAGTCCTTCCCAAAGTTGGGGACGATGTATCTTTCCCTGAACGTGGGTGTGCCCACCAGTTGTGGAGTTCATCCAGCTAACAGCTTCTTCTGGATCCAGACACACTCAGCTTAGAATCTTGGTCTCACCACTGAGCTGCTGAGTGATTGTGGATGACTTTCTCAAAAGTTCTTAAGCCTCAGTTTCCTCACTTGTCACATGTGGGCCACAATCCCTCCCTAGAAGAGCTCTTAAGTGGATTATGTAGTATAAGGGAAGTAAAGGATGTAGCCCCATGCCTGACACAGAGGGTAAGTGCTCAATAAATGTTGGCCCTGATGTCGTTATTCCCCAGGACAGTTCCTTCGTCGAGGGGAAGTGTTTTGGGATGATCTGAACTGCACCATCAAGTGCCGCTGTCTGGATTTCAACAATGAGATCTACTGCCAGGAGGCCTCATGTAGCCCCTATGAGGTTTGCGAACCCAAAGGCAAATTCTTCTACTGCAGCCCAGTGGAGACCAGCACATGCGTGGTGTTCGGGGAGCCACACTACCACACTTTTGATGGCTTCCTCTTCCACTTCCAAGGCTCCTGTGCCTACCTGCTGGCCCGACAGTGTTTGCAGACTTCTAGCCTCCCCTTCTTCAGTGTAGAAGCCAAGAACGAGCACCGAGGTGGCTCGGCTGTTTCCTGGGTGAAGGAGCTCTCCATTGAGGTCAATGGTTACAAGATTCTCATCCCCAAAGGAAGCTATGGAAAAGTCAAGGTGAGACCCCCTCATTGCTTCATGTGGAGATGGTGAAGCCCGAGGTTCTTCAGCCTGAGGAGGACATCTTCCCATCTACCATTTCTGCCGTTTCTCTCTCTATGGTACCAAAGATGTAGATGCCTTGGAAATATCTTGTAATAGTCTTCACTTAGCAAAATTTTATTGGCACAAGAGCTTCACTAAGCTCTCTTCTGAAGTCTATCCACTCTTAAATTTAAAGTACATTTATTCCTAATTCTCTCACTGGTAGACAAATACACACACGCATGCACACATATTCTCATACACATATACACAACTCTGAAGTAAGAGGAAAAATGGATTAAGCTTAATTTCCTGTATATCTGGCTGACAAAGTTGCAATCTCATGGTCACAGTACATGCACAAGGCTTTGGTTAGAAATCTAACAGCCTTTGGTTAGAAATCCTCATCCCACCTCAGCCCCCATCCTGTTTACCCAACACTTGTTTTATTCTCGGAGAAGCCTCCACACTTGTTGGAAATCCCAGAGATGCCATCTGAGGAGGTTCCTGAATGGTCTTGGGGACTTCCTTAGCGAGGGCCTTGTGGAAAAGTCCCATAAAAGCTTTGCCTGATGCCCCTCCACCAGGATCCCATACTGCTGCCTAAACTAACAGAGAACTTGGGTCTCTGCTGGCTGATATAGCTTATGCAAATGATTCTTATTGCTGTCCACCTGGATTTCAAGCACGGGCATTGACAGAAGAGGGAGAGCAAAAAGCCACTAGCAATTACTCAGTTTGTGGAGGCCCCGATTTTCACTGTGGTAATGAAGTCCTCGTTGTGACCAAGTATTTATTCCAGCAATAATAACCAAGACCACACGGGGTTGATTGCCGCAACCGTGTGCAATCCTTAATCCCCATGCATGGAGGTCATTATAAAGATTATGAATCAGAACAGATGTCAATACAGGCATTCCTTTCTTTCTTAAAAGAGAAAGGTTGTAGTTTTAATTGCAGCAGCATGTCTAACACAAGGCAGGACTGGGGAACTAATTCTACTTTTTCTGGCTGTGCCCTGCCTAGGTCTGTGTAGCTTACAGACCTCATAATTAGGAAAATGAACTATTACTGCGACTGAAATGCCAATTTGCTTGTTATTTGGTCAGTCTCTCTAGGGAGAGCTTTGTATGTCAAATCAAAGCTAAGAATTCAGGCCCAGAAGTTTAGAGTTTTTCCATTTTAAATTTACATTATGTTGTTGAGCACTAGCCTTATCCTAGTGGATAGATGCTAAGATTTCAAGCTAAAAATTTTTCACTAGCTTTCCTCTACTGGCTGAATTGTGAGGATGATGTGTATGATATCAACAGCTGAGAAAGGTTCATGCTTTATTCCCGTTTTCCATTTTGATTAAATTCCTTTTTGCTCACAGTCAGACTTTTTTTGGTAGAAAGAAAGGGCCCTGTCATTTCTTTCAGGCCCAGCAGCTCTGCTAATTTTGTGTGGCTCTATTCCATCGTCCAGGCACAGGGCATGGATTCCTCAATTTTCTGCAGCGACAGGGAGATGTGGATGTGAATATAAATGTTTCAGAAAGAAAAGGTTATATGACTCCAACTGCAAGCTAACAATGGCTTCCTTTTCCTTTTGCCAAATGGTTTCTAGTGTCTTTGAATACACCTGCTCTGCTGGGAGAATGGCTGGGTGGAGGGCAGAGCCTCAACTCAGGGTGATGTGGGGACAGGCAGGGCGAGGGCTGGGGAGCAGAAAGGAGCCCGCGGTGCCTGGGAGGCAGCTGACTTCTTCAGCCACGTTGTGCCAGGCTGGGAATAGATGCTGAGATCTGTTCTTCCAAACTACACACTACAGACTCCCTTTCTCCAACCCTGACTCCATCTGCTGGGGTTAGGAGGTGTGTTAGGGTTTTTCCACATTGAACTGTTCTCAGTGAGGAAAATAAACAACTTCAGCTGTGTATGTTAACAGGGTCCAAAGAAAGCCAGCATAACTAAAACATATCTGACAACTACTTCCTTCTAACTAATATAGGTTTTTCTATTTCTTCTCACATGAACCCCAGTAGTGTAGAGGCCTCCATTAGAAAGAGAGCGATCTAGCCATCTAGCTCATGATGATGAAGAGCTCGGACGCTGGTGTGTAACCTGCTTAAATCCTTGTGCCATTGATTTTCAACAACGTTAATAATGTGGACAAAAAAAAAAAAAAATCCTTGTGCCACTACTGGAAACCCAGTGGCCTTGTTGATCTTGATTTTCCTTATCTGTAAAATGGGAGCAGTCACATCTCTTGACAGGACACCTGGGCCTTCACCTGGATTTGGCTGGGGTGGTGGCAGCAGAAGGAATTGGTAAAAATACAGCCTTAGAACCTGGTCAGGAGGAGCCACATCCTGTCATCTGCGAGTCACACCAGCCCTGATTATCAATTTCCTCATTTGTGAAAGGAGAGAACAGTAAAGACTTTCCCAGGTCCTCCTGAGCGTGGGGTAGCGTAGCCATCTGTGCAGTGTCCAGTACAAGTGCAGGCACACAGCAGGCATCAGCGTAGGCTGGTTCCCTGTCACTTTCTCCACTGCAATCTCAAGACCTATGCTTCTGTGGTTCTTCTCTCTGCTCACCTCGCATCCCAGGACCAATCTTATTGAAGTGAAATCATCAGAACACAAGGAAGAGGGAAAATGAGGTGGTGAAGTTTGTCCACTGTTCCTAAACTCAGGGCGAGTCCTGGGCTAGAGAGATGAAGTAAGGAATCTTAGCTCATGCTAAGAGCTCTCCAGGAGCCCCTCCTCCCCTGGAGAATTGGGGGTTTGCAAGCCCAGCCACTCCTGTATGCGGAGAACAGAGGGGCTGCTAGGAGCACTCATGGCTTGCAAGTCTTGGGAAAAGCATGTGGAAGGTCTATTGCTTAATTTTCTGCATGACTCAGAAACAAAACTGGTGGCACATCAGGGCCTCATCCTCCCCATATGCAGCACCAGGGTGGGTCTGAGCCAGATGGAAAGTCGGGGTGCACTTACAGCCAAGCCCACTGAGGACTGTGCCAGGACCAAGCTTTCTTGCCTCATCCATGCACTAGAGTATTTGTAGGTTCTGGGCATGGAGAGTAGAAAGAAGAGGACCAGACCCAGCTGTTAGAGCAAGCTTTGCAAGACGCTAGCTCATATTACTTAGATGCCTAGATCCGTGGCTTGCTTGTCTTTCTCCCCCATTTCACACCCTTTCTGCTGAGATCACCAAGGGCCAGGGGAGCAGGCTCAGTAAGCTCTTCCTTCCCTCTTTGTGTCTGTATCTAATTTGAGTTCTCTCCCTCCTCATCCTCTGGATTCCTGTAGCTGTTGTCTGGGTTTTGCTTCTTATCCTTGTCTTAGTTCAATAAGGTTTTCAGGCTAGCCAGAACAGACGTTCTAAAATATGAGTCCAACTGTGTTATGCTAATCCCCAGCACTTGAGAGGCTGAGGCAGGAGGGTCACTATGAGGTTTTTTAAATTTTTTTTTTCCACTATGAGTTTAAAGTCAGCCTGGGTTACATGAGTTCAAGGCCAACCTGGATTGTGCAGTGAGACCCTGTCTCAAACAACAACAACAACCAGATAAAAACGAACAAGCAAAAAAACCAGACTATGTCATTCTCTTGCTTAAATTGCTCAGGAGCTCTCTGTACAGAATAGAAATCCAATTTTTTTTTTTTTTTAATAAAAGCATAGCTTACAATGCCCTCCGGGATCTGTTCTCTACACAAAGCCAGGCCAATTCTTTTGAAGCAAAAGTCAGATTGTGCAGAGTCTTTGCTTTAAACATCTTCTTGGCTTTCTGTCTCACTCAGAGTCAAAGCCAAAGTCTTTTCTGAGGTGGACAGGCCCTCGTTGTTCTGGCCACAGTTCTCCTGATACCAGCTACTACTATACTCTTCTGCCATCTCTGTTCCAGCCATGCTGGTCCTCCTGCCACTCTGGGGCACCAGGATATTCCCACCTTCCGGATTGCTGGTCCCTCCCTGAGACTCCATCTCACCCCAGATCCTGGCATAGCTTCTTCCTCCCATTCCCATGGAGCTCCGCCCTAACCTTCCTGTTAAGGATTAGAAATCCTCTTCCTTAGCACTTGTGATTCAAATTCCTTGCATGATTTCTCTGCCTAACACTTATCTGACTTCATTAAATATTTCACTCATTCATTTTGTTTGTTCTTGGTCTCTCAACAAAAATACAGGATCCATGAGCCGAAACTTTTGTCTGTATCTCAGTGACAATCTCAACTCTTACAAAACAATGCCTGACCAGAGAGACAGATGTAAGTGACTACTTGGACGATGGTGGGCCTGGCCTGTGTCCTCAGCTCCATCTCTGGCCACCTGTTCCCCCTGCAGTGCAGAACATCCTAGGAGTCCCCAGCCCTGACATATACCCCCCACACAACTGCCCCCACCTCTGTGTTTGTTCTCACCCTATACCCCCATCTGCCTCCGACCACATCTTTTTATCTTTAAAAACCCAGGTAACATTTAACTACTTCTAGAAACCTTATCTGATTCCCCCAGGCTGAAGTAAGTGTCCACTTACTGTCCTTTTATTGTAACACATATTGATTCATATTTAAAACCACCTACTGTAAGTGTCACTTGTATACTTCTTTAGTAGGCTGAGATCTCCTTGGGGGAATGGGACAATTATTTTTAATCATGTGTTTCTCAGCTCCTGACATAGTGCTTGGTACCTAGCAGGTGTTCCGATTTGTTGATGTTGAATGATTAAGTGACATGGCACTGATATGAGGAAGTCGCAGAGTAAAACACATAGAAAATGATACCAGGAAACCCTGAAGCTCTGTAAGGTTCAATAGTTGATGTATTCATGTTTCAGCTGGGAGAAGGGTCTGTGACAGTAAGGAGTCATGGAAAATGGGTGACAGCTTACTTAGTAATCTATTGGGAAACCATAGTGCTAAGTCCTTCCAGAAAAGGCTTGAAGCTAGAGCCAGTCAGGAGGTGGCTGCAACCACCATATCTAGAGGAGTCTGTCATGGCACAGCAAGTGCCACAGCTGTCCTGGCTCAGATGCGCACTGCTGGGCCGGCCCGTACCAGCTACTCCCTAGCGTTCTCTCCAAGCTTTGCTGTATTAGGAGGTAAGCCTCCTGGAGCCTGGACACTTCAGGTGGCCATTCCCTCCGGCACACTGAGTTGCTCTGACCTCCCTTGCTAGCCTCTGCTGGAGCCCATTGCCTGGACACCTGCTCACCTGCCTTTTACTGTTGCTGTTGTTGGCAGGTTAATGACCTAGTGACTTCTTTGCCCGTCATCTTAGACTTGGGGGCAGTGAAAATCTACCAGAGCGGCATGTCTACTGCCGTGGAAACAGACTTTGGGCTCTTAGTGACATTTGACGGCCAGCACTACGCCTCCATTTCCATCCCAGGCTCCTATACAAACTCTACCTGTGGGCTCTGTGGAAACTACAATAAAAACCCGCTGGATGACTTCCTGCGCCCCGATGGCAGGCCGGCCATGTCTGTACTGGACCTGGGAGAGAGTTGGCGCGTCTACCACGCAGACTGGAAGTGTGGCCCCGGCTGTGTGGACAACTGCACCCAGTGTGATGCTGCCACTGAAGCCCTCTACTTCAGCTCTGACTACTGTGGCTTCCTCAACAAGTCTGATGGCCCCCTGTGGGAGTGCAGTACTGTTGTAGACC
Organism: Octomys mimax; assembly: GCA_002564305.1. Taxonomy (NCBI): domain Eukaryota; kingdom Metazoa; phylum Chordata; class Mammalia; order Rodentia; family Octodontidae; genus Octomys; species Octomys mimax. The sequence goes on along the minus strand of NDGM011193660.1, from coordinate 1,932 downwards.
CCATGGCGTTCGTGCATAGCTGTGTGTATGACCTGTGTAGTGTGAGGGACAATGGCACGCTCCTCTGTCAAGCCATTCAGGCCTATGCCCTTGTGTGCCAAGCCCTTGGCATCCCAATCGGAGACTGGCGAATCCAGACTGGGTGTGGTAAGCTGAAGTCCTGTCCCAGTGAGAGGCCTCACGTGTGCTGGGAGCATAGCTAGGGCTCCAGGGCTCCCCTTAAATTCCTTGTTAAAACTCAGGGCCCAAGGGTGAGGGGGTGAGGAAGAGGCTAAAATATCACACATCAGAAAGAATAAACTGTAGAAGGGCCCCTGCATTCTACCCCACTCGGTTGTGAGCCAGGAGGGCCTTGATGAGCGTAAGCACTCTGAAGGCACAGAACGGATGGCAGGAGACCCATAGCTGGAGGTGGGCTTGAAGCAGGGTGGCAGCTCCTAGCTGGGCCAAGAGGGGAGGACTTCCAGAGGTAGTGGTAGCTGTTGTGTTAGTGTAGGTGCTGGCTTGGGTGACCAGAGGCTGCCCGTGGGAAGAGAGTTTACTTCTCCAGTGGAACCTACAGTCACAGTGCCATTGCTCTTTGTCTTCCACTTTTGGTCCCTTTAGAGTTTGTGCCCTTTGCTCTGGAACATTTCAGCTAACTGGTGCTGCCGGCCAGAGAAAGACAGGGCCAGAGAAGAAGCCCTTTTTATGAAAGGCCCAGCATTATTAAGGGAAGCTCCAGTATTGGAAACCCAGATTCTTTTGAATTACTTTTTTTTTTGGTGGTACCAGGGATTGAACTCAGAACCCTGTGCCTGTGAGGCAGATGCTTATGCTGCTGAGCTGTCTCCCCAACCCGTGAATTACATTTTTGGATGAAGCATTTGGCATCATTTAGTTTTTTTTTTCCCCCCCATCTAGACCATTTCAATCTCTCTTTCTTTTCATAGTTATGTAAAGATTTAAAACTAAAAATAATTTATTGCCTTCCTCGTCCTTGGTTTCCCCTCACATGAGTGAACAGCTAATATAAGAGTACATTTAACAGTGCTCTGGCAGTGAGAGGATTTTAAAGTTTCCTTAAATTCTAAGGCCAGAGGGAGTGTTTCCTTCCATAAGTATAGGTTGGATTCACACAAATCATCATGTGTCAGATTCAAATCTTAGCATATTGGTTATTTTTCTTGCTGTGAAACAGACTAGCCTCTTCATGCCTGGAGTAGCTATGTTATACTTCAGCTTGAAACTGAATACGGCCTCTTTCTGGTCCTTACATAATCCAAGAGCAGCCAAATTGCCAAATTGAATTTTTAACCTGTAATGGCTATTTCTCCTAGTGGCACTGCTTCCCTATCTTCCACACCTCTCACTCTTACTTTAGAGTGATCAATTATATTTCACTCAGAGAAGTAGTTCATTAAGCCCCTGCTTGCTGGACAGATTCAAACATTTATGTAGACACAGAGGGTCTTAAAATGAGAGTAGCTGGCATGTAAGGCACAAAGGATCTTCAGAAGGCACCGAATTCTTATCCAAGGTGCACAGTCTTTGAAGGTAGCTGGTGTTCTTTTTAATTTTATTTATTTATTTTTAAAATACGTATTTAGTACAGGGTCTACAGGGTCTATAGGGTCTCACTACACAGACTGGACTTGTAGTGATGCTCCTGTTTTCAGCCTCCCAAGTGCTGGGATTATAGGTACGCACCACCACACCCAGTCTCAGTTGCTGTCTCAGTGCACCCTGCAGGTGGGGTCAGCACAATACTCTGGGGATTGAACCCCGGTCTCTGCACTGAGCTATCTGACCGACCTGCTTTTTCTTGTTTTTGATGTTTCAGGGAATTCATTTCCATTGTCTGTCTTAGTCAAACTCAGGTACCTTAAATTTCCCTGTTAGACATTTCATGTTTTCAAATCACTCCTCCAACAGCTTCTTTTTTTTTTTTTT